>CAJVPY010002458.1:0-16138 GCA_910591965.1 Dentiscutata erythropus | reverse complement strand
ATTAAATTATCACTAGTAATTATTATGTTTTTTAAAGTATAATAAAAACATAATAAATATATAATAATAATATTTTTATTTTTTTATAGTTTTAGTAAAGTAATTGTGAACTTTTATTTACCAAACAACATGGCAATCTTAGTCATAGTAACATACCTACTACCAAGCAATGGAGAGGTTATAAAAGAAATTGAGACTAAAATTTAAGACAAGATTGCGTTTTATGAAATACTAATTTTGTAATCCTAATGGGTGATTTTAATCACATGGTAGACTAGTGGTAGATCTATTATTGGATTGAGCAAGACTGTCATCAACTCAAAAGAGTCTGCTCTTGTATCAATGGTTAATTACTAGAGGGTACAAGAACTCATTCAGACTTTGCAACCCAGATAGCAAAAAATTTACATAGAGTAACTTTACGATAGCAACAAGAATTAATCAGATCTGGGTAATAGACCATCTAGCTCAACAAGTGGATACAGCAAACATTGTTGAGATGCAAACAATTACAGGTAGTGACTATGAGGCTGCTGTTGCCAATATCAAGATAAAATCTCATAGAAATCTAGGTAACAGCAATGTGAACAAAATGGTTACTTGATTAGACAAAAAAAAAAAATTGGCAAAACTACAGAGTGATGTTGTGAAAGCTTTTTAGCAATAAGATTTTATTCTTTTTAAAAGAACACTATATAAGTACAAATATAGCATCTTCACTAAATATACTTGATAAAGAAGATGCTATTGTTAAATCAGTAAAGCAAAACATCCCAAACAAAGATCAAATCTTTGAAAAAAGCTAGAAATCAAAAAAGAAGAAAAGACATATGGTTAACAGCAGTACATATTTTAGAAAAAGTTATATGAGATGTTAGAAAAGCTGATATTATATCTAATAGCAGTATAGTACAACAATGGAATAAAAGGTTAGAAAAAATAAATAAGTTGACAGGTAGTGAGATTTCGATAGTCACAGTCCTTAATACTGAAAGCTGGTTAGAAGAGGCAAAACTATAGTGGAAAGCCTTTGAAGGCAAAGTGGTTTCAAAAGAAAATTTGCGAATTATAAAAGAAATTAATTTGTGTATTGAAATGAGCTTGTTTAAAAAGACAACACCCAAGGTGGTAATCAACAGAGTATATACTAAAGGGGCAGAGAATATGCAGTTAGAAACAAACTCCAAAGGGGTACTTAAAATCACCAAAAAGCACTTTCAAAACCAGTTTCACAAAAGAAACACAGATATAGCCTTGCTAAATAGAGTGTGGTAGCAAGAATACAGTTCTATTATGTGGATATAGGAGAGTTGGTATAAGTCACTACTCGATCCAATTGAATTAAAAAAATAGAAGGCAGTGTTAAGAAATAGCAAATCTAATTCAGCCTCATAAATCTTGACAATTACATACTCATTTATTAAGCAAACAGACAACAGAATACAAATGATTTTTAAAAATTTTGCAAATTTGTGCATATGTAGTAGAGTAGTCCCAAATAAATAGAAGATAGCACAAATATACTTGATACCAAAGGGAATAGACTAGGAGTATGATCTAAACAAGATACACCCAATAGCTCTGCTAGAAACCTTTTACAAATACATAACCAAAGTGTTAACAAGATACCTTAGCAAAATTATAAGTGAAAAAGCAAAATTACAGGGTCCAAACTTCGCAGGTTTATCTGGTAACTTGACAAAAGAACCAATCCAAATCTTAAATGCAGTAATTGAAAAAGTTAAGAGCAAAAGAAAGAGCTATGAGTTGGGTCCTTTTTCAGGACATGAAGAAAGCATACGACTCAATGAACCTTAAAATGCTACAAAAAGTGCTTGAAAGAATTAAAGTCCCACAAATCATATCTAATTTTATCTTAAATCTTTTTAGAGACTAAAAGCTTAGAATAATCATGAACTATAGTTTCACAAAAAAGATTATAGCTGAAGATAGTATAGATCAAGGAGAGGTCATTTCCCTCTTGCTCTGGTGAATTTTTTATGATCTTTTGCTTAACAGGATACAAAAGAACAAAGAATTAGAATATATGAAAGTTTTGATAGAGTTGGATCATACAGAAGAGATAAGACAAGCAGCGCTTGCCTACACTGATGATACAGCTTGAATAGCAAACTCGAAGAGGCAGCTTAAACATATAGTATTTATAGCTAAACAATTTTTTAAACTTAATGATATTAAAAACTCGGTTTTAGATAGACAAGAGAAATTTATAGACTTCTGTGGTACAAAAATTAATCCAGAAAGAAAGCTAAATAATGTAAAATACTTAGATGTTATGCTTTACTTATTGAATAAGATAGTGAGTATCAAAAGAAGAGCTAAGAAAATAGTGAGACTTTTTTTATATGTAATAAGGAAAAAAAAGATTATAGCAAGTCAGTTAGCTTACATAAATAATCAGGTCTTAATTTCCAAACTAGAATACATCTTGCAAGTTGTTTCACTAGTTGAAAGAGAGGTAGTAGCAATCTACCAACCTATGCTATGTCTGTTTAAAAGAAAGTTAGGTTTGGCTCAGACAAGCCCAAACAATATTGTATTGTATAATAGTATGCTGGGGTTTCAATTACTAACTAGTATACTTATAGCAAGGCAAACAGTAGCGCTACTGAAAAGTATAAATAATATAGACACAATTAGTAAGATTATGAGATTTAGAGTTAGATAAGGAATTTTTCATAAAGAGATAAACCAAGATTTTTAGGAGTGTACCACAACCGAGACAGGCAGATCTAGGTAAAGAAGCAATATTATCTATAATACAATTGAATGATGTAAGAGAGCTAATAATTATCAGATAATTTTCTAGGAGGAGGGCAAAAAAATTGAAATTTTATGATAATTTATATATTAAAAACTAGGAGGAGGGTAAGCCTCTAATAAAAAAAAATCAAGTAATAAATAACACCACCCTAAACAATTGAAGATTTTTTTTTGTACTGATAAAAAGAGGTGGCAAATAAAGGGCATGAGCCCCTTGATAATGGATCTTATATTTCTTAATGTATTTGAAAAGAGTAAGGTCTTTCGTATCGATTTAGAAATCTTTTATTTAAAACAGATAATTAATTATAAAGGCAAGATACTCCTAACCTGGCAGCAACTCAAAACTCTGAGGGGTAGAGAGTTAGGTAGTAAGAAGATGCAGTGGTTTGCAGAAGTAGAAAAGAAGGTTTTGGTTTCTGCAGAGAGAAAAATACTAAAAAGTGGTTACTAACTGTGTTTTGAAAACCTGATGTACCTGCCAGTGCAAGTCGAAACTCCAAAGACAGATAAGAGATGCAAACCCTAGATAGTGCTCAAAGATTAAGAATCATTAGTACCAATAATTGGTCATGCCTTAAATACTGAAAGCAAATAGATATACTATGAGTACTAGTTAGAGGTTGGAACCAGTTTTAATAATTCGGGTTTATCACATGAATTTTGTGATATTTTAGAAATTTATCCAATTAAATTTTAATAAATTCCAAAATATCACAAAATTCATGTGATAAACCCGAATTATTAAAACTAGTTCCAACCTCTAGTACTAGTTAACTAAACCTGATCACAACATGAAATAGTTACATCAATATACAGGGTGTAAATTAGATATAGTAGATAAAGAAAACTGGTGTGTAGGCATAAAGATACATCACAAAGCCTTCACTAAGTTAAAGGTATGATAAAAAAAGATAATAATTGGTCCATGGTAATCTCTGTCCATTGGTTTTTTGCTCCCACAGTTACTAGACAAGGTGTAGAAGAGAGGCTCATTAAACTTCAGCCAATCGAACACATATCGTAAATTGCCGCATAAACTACCCAGGGTCTGTTACTTTAAACCAACACAAAAACCGATTTAGACCCAGAAGGGTCTACTGTACGGAGAAGGGTCTACTATGAGGGGGTCTGTTGTGTGGTTAAAAATAGTTAACCAATCAAAATTAAGTCAGGTATATAATATGAGTATAATACGTAACCACATAATAGACCTGGAACTTGTACTTTTTACTTTTCACTAAATCTAAGTAACAGACCCGGGTCTACTAAAAGAGGGTTTTCTATAAAGGGTGGTGGTTTATGCGGCAATTTACAGTAGATATCACGTTTATTAGAAATCAGCATTTTAAGCAAGAAGTTGAAAATTTATTAATAGAAAACTTAAAGTGCAACTTACAAAAAAGAAACAAAAACTCAGTATTCTTTACAGATGGGTCATTGTTACAACCAAGTAACAAAGTTACTAACGTTAATCTAATGAGTGCAGGCTAGATACAAGTATATACAGAACAAGATGAAATAGAAGTTACTAGAGGTTGTGTAAAAGTAGATAAGTGGCCTCATCATCAAAATCCAAACTTATAGCGATCTGGTGTGCTTTACTAATGACATGCTCAGAAAGCACAGTTAAGGTGAATACAGATAGTATGGTTGCAATTTGTAGTATCCAAAAAGTATTAGAAAATAAAAGCTTTAGAATATCAAGTAAATTAAAAAACTATTTAATTGTAGACAAAATAGTTGAGACAATTTAGTTTAAAGAGCTCAATTTAAACTTAATTAAAGTTAAAGCACATAGTAGTATTAAGTGAAATGAGATTGTAGACAAGCTGGCAAAAGATGGTACAGCCTTAGATGAAAAGTGGTTAATCCTTGGTCAAGTTTAGTCTAGATAGCCATTTAGTTTAAGATGGCAAAATAAACAAGTAGATTTTCTAATTAGATCTTTTGTACTTCAAGTTACTGGTATAAGAACAGAAAGTGGTTGGTATATGCAGAAAAAGACTTATCTTCATAGTAAAAACAAGAAAGCTGAAGATCTTGTGTAGGGTAACTGTTAGAGAAGATTTAAAGAAATTAGAGGTATTAAATGCGACTTATTTGAAAAAAGTCAAAAATTAATTAGATATGTGAAGAATCTGTTACGACTTTTCCCAACAAAGAATGTCCTTTATAAAAAAAGACCAGAAGTTTATTTGGATCCGTTCTGTGTCCTTTGCAAAGAAAATAAAGTAGAAAATGCAGATTATTTTATGCAATATCAAGCGTTAGAGAAGATATAGAGAGAAATCGAGAAGTTCAGTATTAGTCTTGTCTAGACATTGATGAATAAAGTATATAGAGCAGCTATAACAGTACATGATTTGTGGAAAGCTGTTCTTAGGTCTATTTGGTTAGAAAGAGTCAAAGCATGTAGTCTCTTATCAAAAGGTCTTTTTAGACACAGTACGCTTGTATGGTTATATAATGTGATAAAAAACAAAGCAGAAGTAGTAGAAACTCTAAAGACAGCTAGCTTTAATATGCAGAAATGCTTTCATAAATTGGTATGGAGTGAAAAATACAGAAAATTTATTTTCTGGAAAAAAAAAAACAATATCAGCTCTAAAGAAAAATATTCAAAAAAGAAGAAGAAAAAAAAAAAAATCTACAAAAAAGAAAATATTAAACCTAGTCAAAGTAGTATTAATGAAGACCAATCTAGACTGAAAAAAAAAGTAAAAATAGTAGGGGTAGGTCTTTTAGTAGAGTCAGAAGTAAGGTATTTGTCGAAGGTAGCTATTAAGCAAAGAATTTTAAGCTCTAAACCACCAAGTTGGTAAACTAAAAAATTGTAAATAAGTGATAGAAGCTGAGCTCAGACTAAATCATATTTTTAAATACATCGCACCGTATATAAGATATGGTAGCCAATATCAGTGTAGTAACCAAACTTGGGTATCTCTATGAGACAGCCGTGTTTTAGTCTAATTAGATTATTAAATAGCTTAGTTTTGTATTAAGTTGTAAATATTTAAAAAAAAAAGTTTTATTTAAATAAAAGGTGTGGTGACTTAGTGTAGTGTTCTAGTCATCACCCTCTCCAAGTGACAGGTCTAGAGTTTGAATCCCACTAGTGACAATATTTGAAAAATAGGCTTGTATATAGTTGATAGCTATGCTTATTGGTTGAATCTAGAACTAAATCTGTAACCTCGATCACACTATCTAGTAATGGAAGCAATGGTACAATAAATCTGAAGAACTGGCATAACCGAAAACCTATTTGGGAAGTCCTGAGTTAGAAGTAATAGTGATCTTTGATGATATTACAAAAGGGCTGAATTTGAACTGGGGTCTGAAATCAGAAAACTGAACAATCAGGTCCTAATGGCAGAGAATATAGAAAAGGATATACGCTTCAAAAGTATGTACCAAAAAGAGAGTATCCTTCAGGCATCTAAAGCTTAGACAGACCGACCCTTCCAAGTTGCTAGCTAGAAGTAAGAGAGAGACCGATAAAGAATCCGGATAAGAAGACAGTCCAAATGTGGTACTAGAGTTGTTGTAAACCTAATAAGGGTGAAAGTAAATAATTAATATTTCAAACTGTTAAAATTTTACCAACCGGTTAGTTGCCAACTATAGTTAGCAACTAACCAGTTACGTAATCACGTGACTAATTTAACCGGTTAGTTGGTTAGTTGGTTAAGTTGGTTAAATTGGTTATTTGGTTGGTTGATTATTGGCTAAGAGCAACGATCAAAAAATTAGGCCAGAATTACTCATAATTTTACTAATAAAATTGCAGCCGCCTATTAAGTAAAAATTGTTCTTGGGCCAATTTTACTATAATGCAAGCTCATTTTTTAAATATTTTTATTTTTGTAATGAAAAAATTAAAAAGTTGATTCTAGCCAAAAATTAGAAAACAATTATGTAATGCAGGCCAAAATTTTAGAAATCCTCGGCCATTAGCCAATCAAAATTGAGGATCTGCCATGCATTTTTTGTGCAGCACCTAGGGAAAGCTTATTTTCCACTGTGCAATAGATCTCTGGTTGTATAAGGCCCGGAGAGCTCTTATATGACCAGGAATTTATCTCTTATTTCCGCAATGATTATAATAGTGGGTGTAATTAAAATAAGCCATTTTTATATTTATATTTAATTAGTCTGTAAGTATAGTCTAAAATATGTCAAAAAAAATTTTGCCGCTTAAGTTATTTTATCTTGGTAAGATTATTCATTCCTTACTAAGTTACTTATTCAGATTATAAATTTAACTGGTAAGTATTTAATCAAAGAACTTTCATACTTTTGCCATAGAATTAATTGCATATTTGCTTTATTAATACATATATTTATATTTATATTTATAAGTTTAAAAATCTCATGCAATTAGAAAGTAACACCTTTAAAGTATATGGATTAACTCAGGAAAGCACATATATTCATTCATAATTTAAGTGTACAAATTGCAACCAATATAACACATCAAAAGCTTTGGAGTCAAACATGTGATCCTCAGAAAACTGCATAAAAACAGACAAGTGGAAATAAAGATGTCGATAATTGTATTAAAGAATTACAACTTAAAGTACAGAATATAAAGATGTGATTAAGTGGAATTCTTTTAATAGATTAGGTAATATTCAAAAGATTGGTGATAGACTTAGCAAACTGGTTAAATGGAATATGATATGTATATGAATATAAATATGAAGATGGATATATACAATCACATATGCTACTATTTAAAGTAGGACTCAGCACTAGTTAATTAAACAGTTATTTTCTTGCCAGTTTCTAGTAAATGGTAAGTAATAATTTTGTCCTCCTCATGGTTGACTGCAACTAATTTGGGCAAATTTTCATTTAATAAAATCCAGTTGTTATATATTTATTTATAATTACTTAAATCCAAGTTGATTAATTGAATAAAAACTTTATTAATGTTGTAATATTAATTTAAATAAATAAAAAATTTAACCTTTTAAACTTTATGTAAGAGGCTAAAATACGCTTAATTTTTAATAGTAAATTTTTTATCAATGTATACACTTATTAGTTTTATTAGTTTATTGTTCTGTACTGATTTAAAGACATATTATTTATTTACTAATTAATTGGCAAATATATTCAAGAAGTACCTTAATCTTAATTGCAGTGTATCAGTATATATTTTGTCTCTATAAATGCAATTTTCCTTAATTATCCTTATTAATCATGGTGATATAGTCTTATCTGAACTCAAGCCTACTTGTACTTGTACTATATATTATAGTGCTCATAATCTAAACTCAACAAATCACAAAAAATTAAGCTATATATGTTTATTAAGAAATTTTTTGGCTTTTACTTGATATATCCTTTTTCTTTTTTTTTTTATATCATTTGATTTTTACGAATTGATTATTAATTAATTATGCTTTATTGTTCTTATATTATTTATATAGTTTATTATTCGCATGGTTTTAATAATAATTTTTAATTAATAATTAAAATGGGCTTTAATGTATAGCGATAGAATGTTTTTTGCTATTATTAATAACTAGCTTGTTATATAACGGCAAGAATTATTTTATAATTTTTTTATATAATAAAGGTATTTATTACAAATATATACGTGCTAAAGTGGTAAAAATTAGGTGCAAATTACAAATAAGCTATGTATGTATGACACCAATTTATCTAATATACACAATAATGACATACGTAGCATTAGTTATGTAGTTAATTAATATAGGCAACCAGTTAATTAACAACTAGTTGACAACTAACGATTAACCATAGTTGAACTAGTTGATTATTAATCGGTTAGTTGATTAAAAAATTTTCTACCCGGTTAGTTGGAAAGTTGTCAACTATTCGGTTTTCCAACTAACGATTTGAAATACTATAAGTAATATGTGGCTAATTAGAAAGTATATGGCTTGAGATACAGATCGGGTTATGGCAGTTTGGGAACTGTAACACTGCGGTATAGAAATATATATACTAGGTTGCTGTAATTCAGTAATGGTAGTACAATTGGTACTAGTTAGTTGCAAGGGTTTAATGGTTAGTCCTGACCCAAGTGCATAGGTCAAGCTATAGCATAAAGTTACTAAAGTCTGAGTAAATATATGGGTAGGACATATATCTTAGCAATGGGGCAGCTAAAGCCTGAAGTTATATAATATTTTTAAATACAATACACTATATGTAGGATATTGTGGCCAATAATCAGTAAGGTAACTAGGTTAGATATCTTGTGGAGAAAGCTAGCCTAAAGTCTAATGTAAACCATAAGTAGCTCGGTCATAAGACCTTGAGTCTAACAAAGCTTATCAATTTTCAGTACAGATTACCAATAAAAAAAAAAAAAAAGTTATATACTATTTAACTAATTTAGATTTTTTGACTAGACTGGCAAATTGATTAAATTAGTTAAATTTAGTAAATCAGTAGTGGCAAAAATAATATATTATCATGTGACCAAAGATCCTTTCCAATATAGTTTTTGACTAGAGAATCTACAGAACTAAGAAGAAAAAAATAAAAATTTTTAAAATTTTAAATCAAAATATCTTGGTAACTACCTAACTAAAATCAATAAATTTTTTTATTTGAATTCTATGAATCTATAGAACTTAAATAAAAAAAAACATTTTTGAAGTTATCCAAGTAGTTATGAAGATAACTTCACTCAAAGTTAGAGAAAATTTTAATCATCTATCAAAAATAGAAGCTGCACTTATTTTTAATGTTTAAGCGAAGATATTTCTACAACCACCTAGTCAAATTCTATGAAATTTTTTTTAGTTGAATTCTATGAATCCATAGAATTCAAATAAAAAAATTTCATCAAACTTGGTTAGGTGGTTACAAAGATATCTTTGCTCAAAGTTGAAGAAAATCAATCTGTCTATCAAAAATAAAAGCTGTACCAATTTTTTTAAAAGTTTAAGCAAAGATATCTCCACAAACACTTAATCAAACCCAATGAAAATTTATTTATTTGAATTTTATGAATCTTAAAATTTCAAATAAAAAAAGTTTTATTGGGTTTGGTCAGGTGGTTGTGGAGATATCTTTACTCAAACTTTTAAAAAAATTAGTGCAGCTTCTATTTTTAATAGACAGGTTGATTTTTCTCCAACTTTGAATAAAGATACCTCTGTAACCACTTGACCAAGTTCAATAAAATCTTTTTTATTTGAATTCTATGGATTTATAGAATCCAAATAAAAAAAATTTCTTAGAAATTGGCTAGGTGGTTGTGAAGATATCTTTGCTCAAAGTTAAAGAAAAATCAACCTGCCTATCAAAAATAGAAGCTGTGCCAATTTTTTTAAAAGTTTGAGTGAAGATATCTCCACAACCACCTAATAAAACCTGGTAAAATCTTTTTTATTTAAAATTCTAAAATTTATAAAATTCAAAGAAATAGATTTTCATCAGGTTTGATCATGGAAATATCTTTGCTCAAACTTTTAAAAAAATTGGCACAGCTTCTATTTTTGATAGATGGGTTGATTTTTCTTCAACTTTGAGTAAAGATAACTTTGTAACCACCTGACCAAGTTCAATTAATTTTTTTTATTTGAATTCTGTAGATTTATAGAATTCAAATAAAAAAAATTCTATAAAATTTGGCCAGATAGTTGTGGAGATATCTTTGCTCAAATATTTAAGATAACTGGCAATAGCTTCTATTTTTGATAGACGGTTTGATTTTTCTCTAACTTTAAGTAAAGAAATCTCCACAATCATCTGGCCAAATTAGAGATGTGGTGACTTAGTGTAGTAGTCTAGTCATCATTCTTTCCAAGTGGCAGGTCTAGAGTTCAAATTTCATGGATGGCGAATTTTGAAAAATAGTCTGTGTTATAGTTTATGGTTGTCGATTATTAGTTGAATCTAGAATTAAATCTGTAATCTTAGTCATACTATTTAGTTATAGAAGCTTTGGTACAATAAATTTGAGAAACCAAAATAACTGAAAACCCATTTGGCAAGTCTCAAATTTGAAGGTAGCAATAATTTTTGATGGTACTACAAGAGAGCTAAATTAGAACTAGAGTCTGAAATTGGAGAACCAAGCAACCAGGTCCGCTAGTAAAGGACACACCAGCCAAACCACTAGGTTGTCGCACTAGAGAAAAAGAGCATACGCTCTGAAAGTATAAACCAAAGGGAGGATATCTTTTAGACACCTAAAGCCTGAGCAAACCAACTCTTCCAAGTTGCTAGCTAGAAATAAGGGATAGACCAATAAAGAATCTGAATAAAAAGACAGTCTAAATGTAGGTATTGGGTATTGTGAACCGAATAAGAGCAGTGAGTACATAATGAATGCCTAGTTAGGAAAGTTGGTGCTTAAGAAGTGTCCATAGAATAGCAGCACCCCAAAAGGTGGTATGAGATATGAATATGAAATGGCAGGTCAATATATACTAATTAGAAAGAAGTTATAGAAACATGCAGATAAATACATGTGTAGGACATGTACTACTCTGTTAGGTTTACCTTGAGGATAGATTAGCTAGAAATGGTTAGTAAGTCCTAAGGCAGTCAGTGTATCCTTTGCCAGGATGATATCAAAATCTATATATAAATAGTGAGATAAACCTGAGGTTAAATAGTTTGCCAATAGCAGTTGTAACCAGTTTAAATGGGTATCTTCATAGTTGAGATGCAGATACAGCAAATAGTGTAAAACTCTTAGTATAGCACTACTGCTTTGGATAGACTACTTAAACTAGATACCAAAAATGCATATGTGGCTTGATATATTATCATTGTAATTGCATATAAAATATTGTTTCAAATTCTAATAAAAAGCTTTCAGGCTAAAAAGGTTATCTTAATCAAAAAAAAACCACCTGGCCAAATTCAATAAAAATTTCTTATTTGAATTTTATAAATCTACAGAATTCAAATAAAAAAGATTTTATCAGACTTGGTCAGGTGGTTGTGAAGATATCTTCGCTCAAACTTTTAAAAAAATTGATACAGCTTCTATTTTTGATAGGTTTTCTTTAACACTAATAAAAAATAAAAAATTTGATATTTTGAATAGCACAATCGAATACTATTTGACATGCCTTTTAACTTATCACATGACTTCATAAATATTCATATTTATGAAGTTATATAATAAGTTAAATAGCAGCATGTTAAATAGCATTTGAATTTTTCTACTTATAATATACTAATCTCTATTACAAAAAAAGTAATAGGCCCCATAAAATACCCTATATCAGTAGGAGTATTTTATGAGCCTATTACTTTTTTTGTGACAGAGATTAGTATATCATAAGTAACTCCATTAATCAGAGATTTTTAAAGTCTGCCTTAGTCTATTTCGCATTCTTGTGAAATTGGCAAAATTCAAACTCCGCCAAAGCAGAGTTTGAAACTCCACCAATTTTGCATTCTTGCAAAATAGCAGTGAAAAGTATACATAATGATAAGTATAAACACTTATCTTTATATGCCAAATTGTGTTACTAGTGAAATTTAACTAGAAAAGAGCAAAGAAGTAATATAAATAAAAAGGGAGGCAGAAAAAAAAAAAGCTAGAAAAAAAAGGTGAAAAAAAGTGAAAAAAAATGCAAAAAAGATAGAAAAATGTGAAATAAAAAAGAAAAGAAAAGCGAAAAAAGAAAGAAAAAAAAAAAGCGAAAAATAAAAAAAAAGTAAACAAAGAAAAATAATAAAAAGAAAAAAAGAGAAAGAGAAAAAAAAATAGATAAAAAAAAAAATAATAAATATACAAAACAAAGTTTTATACGATTAATCTAGAGTTTGATTGAAATTGCAATCCAAAAAAGTTCCAAATCATGTAGTATTGTCAATATTATAATTAGGATTATGATAATAATATTTAATAAAGTATTAATTAATTCAGAAATAATTTTGTTTTCTTCGATTCTTCAAAATGTAAAATGATTAGTGCTTTGAATGTGTCAGGTTAATTGAAAATTTTTGGGTTAGAGCTTCAAACCTGAACTGAACCCGATCTAAAATTTTAGGCTAATATATTAAATTTTTTTAAAAAAATGAATCTAATTGCCCTTTTTGCTTATCGAAATTGGCTAATCAAATCTAAGCGCATTATGCTTATAAACTCAGCAAGCAACTACAGTAAGAATCATGTATTGCATATTTAGAATCAATAAAAGTTTTTATTTTTATTTTTTATTTTTTTATTATTATTTTTTTTTTAAAGTAAGATCTTGCTTCATGTTATTTATTAAGTATATATGTATATGAATTATATACATTTATACAACAATTAATAGAACAGTGGCTTAGACTAATTATCTATGATTTATACCTACCAAAGCTATCCATGTCCCACTCATGTATTACCTAGATTTTGTGTACCACTAACTAAATATCCTATTCTAACCCTAATATATTCCCACATTTCTCATACTAACAACCTTACACTCCCAATATGGTTCTAGTGCAGTATCTGTTACAGATCCTACTAGGGGGCACTAGGCAAGCGTAACCTCACGGCTACTTCTAGATTGGTATAGTACATGTTGTCTGCCGTTACTGAGTTTATATCTCAAGCCATTATTTGTAATACTGCTATAACCCAGTTCGTATCTCAAGTACAACCTTCCTTATTATGTATAGTGTTGATAATATACACGCAGGACTTGATAACAGATACTCCCCTAATTGGTGGGTCTCACAGATTATGGGCGTCGAAACTTCCAACCGAGTTTTTCGGAGTACATATTGTACTACTTCCAGTATTATATATTGGTATTTTAAAGTTGGTGTTTCTGTGTTCTGTTTTGTACTTGTTCCTTTTTTCAGATTTCATCCTAGGATCTTCCCCTAGTTATACTACCGAAGTAGCTAAAAAATGTACAACTAAGGCAGTTCACGTAACCCAGTGACCAGACAAGTACTTCTAGTTGGGTATGATCTTGCCATGTCTTGTCTATTTTAAGCATATCCCAAGTTTTCACCTGCCAACTTCTCTATATAAGAAAATCCTATTCAATCTAGTAGTAGTACGGGTGCCAGAGGTGTTCTAAATCTGGTAAGGCCAATTCTTTATCACAGATCCCTTTGTTTTCACCACATTTCTTACCACTTCTAATTCTAGTTAACATCCAGTTGTCCTCCCAAACAAGATCCTCAATTCCGTCTTGGGGTTGTTGGTGCTACCTTGCCAATCGCAGATTTACACGCACAACCTTTTGTGTAATAGAACCTTCTGTAACAACCCTGTTACACGTAGTACCAACTACTCTACAATGGGCCTCTTTCTAGAAATTTCTAATCCAGACCTGTATTTACTTGGACTTCCCATGGCAGATACTTCCAAATATTTATAGAGTAAATGTATCTACTAGGACTTGAACCAAAAACCTACTCATGAAGGGTTGGGTGCCTAGACCACTAGGCCATGAGATCCCAACCCAATTTAGATATTATTATATAAGCATCAAAAAATTTTATTTTTAATTTTAAATAAAACTTAAATTATTGCTAGAGGTTAGGTTTTTTTAGAATGCTAATTACAAGAGTGTTTATTAAAAACAGCATATTTAATAAATTTTATTTTTAATTTTTTTTTTTTTTTTTTAATGTTAAGAAAACCTTAAAGAGTGTTTTATATGCAATTACACGATGGTACATTAAGCCACATGTGCACCTTTTGAGTGCCTAATTTAAGTAGTCCACCCGAAGGTTTTACACTATCTGCTGTATCTGCACCCCAACTAGGGGGGTATCTATTTAAACCATCTGGTTACAATAAATTTTATTTTTAATAAATATTAAATTTATTTTAATATATATATAATTTTAATATCTTTATTCCTGTGCATTATTGCATGGGTTTACAGCTACTAGGTTTTTAAAATTAATTATTATAGTTAATAAATAAATTATTTTAAAAATCTTTTTTAAAAATTTAAAATAAACAACTATTTTGTAAAACTATAGTGTAAAAATTATAAAATCTAAAAAAAAGTTAAACTTTATTTAAATAATTTATAAATATTTTTAGATTCTATCAATATAATATATAATATAGTAATACGTGACAAGCATAAATTTAAGTAAGTATTGATTACTAGTAATATAATTTATACAATTGATATTTTATTATCAACTCTTTCCACTGATCCTCTGTTCCAAATTTAGAATTAGAAAAAAACATCAAATACAAAAACAAGTCAATAAATGGCTAAAACCCTTCTAGAAAAAAAGAAACTTTTGTATAAAACAAAGAAACTTTCTTAGAAGCAAACAGTATATTTTATTAATAAATTTTGTGACAACTAGGAACTTTACAAAATTTTTACAACTTTTGATACAAAAAGTGGGAATTTAGCAAACCCCTAACAAACATATTAATAATCGTTATACCAAAACAACAAACAACAAACAGTGATGCATGTCTTTTTTAGTATAGACAAACAAATAAATCTGTGAGTAAACAAACAATTAGACAAACAACTAACACAAATTATTCACGTAGTAAATCATAGAGATGGCAAGACAAAAATAACTAGAATAGCAGACTTAAAGAATTTTTTTAACAACTCCGAGAAACAAATGGAGAAAGTTTACAAAGAACAAAAATTATTAACCCTCAAAATAGATAGAGATATAGCAAGTTTTATAGGTGCATCTCACCCAGAACAAATTGGTATAATACGAAGGCTACTAAATAGTTATAAATGCGTCCAAGGAAAAAAAAGCAATGGAAAAGAAATATCAGAAGTAGAAGCACAACTTATAGGTGAAGTGCCAATAGAAACAGTTTCTAATCAAATTATGGGTCAATACACAGAAATGAATATAGACACAAAATCTCCAGTCTTGATACTTGGAAAGAGAGTACATAACGAAGATACTCAAGGCAACATAGTTGCAAAAAAGAAAGAAACAAAGTACATCAAAAATGCAGAATTAAATTTTAATTGAAGTTGATAAGGAATTGCTAATGCAATGTCAGAACCATAAAGATGATTACAAATTTTCATTAATTTTCTCAGAAAGTGGAATATCAGATTATTGTACAGAGGATATAGCAAAACTAATATCTCTAGCTAAAAGTTTCAATAGTATAAATATAGAGACGAAACAGCAAGTAACTATCAATAAAAAGCAAAATGTAGAAAAACACATCAACATTAAAAAAGAAGAAGTCCAAGAAAGAAAAGATATATATAGTTTGGTATGGGCGCCTGAAAATATGTTGGCTCAAAACAAGTATTTGGTAAATAAAACTGAATATTATAAAGAGAAGAGGAATTTAGAGTTAGACCTTACAATTTGGGACTTGCCCTTTGGAGTAAATTTAGCAAGAATCAAAAGATGTTTTAGTTATTTTGGAAGAGTAGAA
>CAJVPY010002457.1:0-16139 GCA_910591965.1 Dentiscutata erythropus | reverse complement strand
TATATAAGACTAAAATTTAAAACATGCAATTATATCAATTTTAATAAGTAACTTAAGAAGTAATTTATCAATTAAGTGGGCTAGGTGCTACAGAAAAGGGGGAAATCTACAAAACAAAAGATCTTCGGAAGATCAATTTTTATGTTATAAATTTTATAATAAATCATATGAAAATACAAAGTTTAAAGAACTATATTACTAAATTTTATTAATACAACTGCTTTCATGTTTTAAGTAAAAAATGATCTTAATGTTATTCTAAATTGAGTTGTGTAAAAAAAAAAAAATTGAAAATTTGTCGATTTCCCCCTTTTCTGTAGCACTCTGCCCAAGTAAACTAGCACAATTAAGATTAATCCACATATTTCTGTATATCGATATCCTGCTAAATCAATAAAAGACTTTTTATCGTTATTAATAAATTAGTGTCAAAATTAATAAGAGGTACATACATACATTGTTTTCAGATCTTCAATTATAAAATTTCTGCAATTGGCTTTTCAAAACCTAAATATACAAGCCGGGTCAAGTCAATAAACATCTTCGGCATTAAAGATAAATGCTAGTGGCTTATTTGGGATCTTTGCTAGGAAAATCACCCTTCGAGATTTCCGATTGGGCTAATTCGGAAAGGTTTAGAACAGAATGCCAGTTCTTCTTCATATGTAAATCACCTTTTGCTATATTTATTCGGTAGTTTATTAAATAAACTGTCGAATCAGTAAAGTAAAAAGATGGTTTACATATGAATAAGAACTGACATTCTGGTGTCAGACCCGGAAACGGCGAGCCTGTCGCTAAATCAAAAGGAGGTTTGTGTAACCAAAACCTAGGTTACTTTAGGGTCGAAAAAGGCGTGTTAGATTTGGGCGAGTGGTTAATAAAAGAATGTATGTAGTTGGTAGGGCATTTTTTTATATGACTTAGGTACTTTATTATTATGTGAATCGGAGTAACTCCCCTTTTCGAAGGGCCAGAAGGCCTTTATTTATAACTAACTCTATCTATTTTTATATACAGAGTGCGCCGTTTTCCCAGAATTACCCTTATTAATTCTTGTAATTCCGGAAATTCCGGAAATCCCTGGAATTCCGGTGGCAAACCCAAATTTGGAATTCCCGGGTCACGCATCCACGTGCCTGAGGTCAGGTCACGTTTCCGGTCTCACACTAGTCTAAAATTTTCCGAATTAGCCCGATCGGAAAATCTCGAAGGGTGATTTTCCTAGCAAAGATCCCATTTGCTATTTATAATTTCTGTAATTGGCTTTTTAAAACCTAAATATACGCACAAGTCAATAAACATCTTCAGTATTAAATATATATATAATGATTTATCGACGGGTTAAATATCTTTTATTGATAGCTTCATCAAAACCAAAATTTCAGTAGTAATTTTTTAGCGAGAGAATTAGGGATTCACTATTATCATAAAGATTCATCAATCCGGGGTTTTTTTTTTTTTTAGTGAGAGCGCAAGGGATTTTTTTAGCGGGAGCACTAGGGTTTCGTCATTTGGAATTTGGGTTTTGTCTTTCGTCAGCAGAATTTGAGGTTTCGTCTTTCGTCAGGGGTTTCGTCATTTTGGGGCTTAGGTTTCGTCTTTCGTCACCAAGCAAAAAAGGGTGCGTCTAACAATTATACTATGGTTCGTCACCAAGCAAAAAAGGTTTCGTCTAACAACTATACTATGGTTGGTCCTCGTTTTGAACAAACTGATCTTGAGGTTCAGGTATGCATTGCTGACAGGATATTTACCTTGAATTTGGTCAGACAACACTAACTTACTCTTTTCGATAGCCGAAAACTGCAGCTGCTATTGAATTGATCGCCGAGGAACCAATTCACTACGTAGAGGGCAGAATTGCCGTTTGCCACGGAGGTATTTACACTTATAATTATTCAAATATGTGATTTTTTTGTTTTATAATCAAATATGATATCAACGAGAATTTTAGGTGGAGGTCCGCTAGGTCATCCTCAAATATTCATAAATTTGGTAAAACATCTTTACTCCTTCTTGATTTATTGGTTGATTTATTTTTTCTTACTCTTTTTTTCTTTGACTTTCGCAGGATCAGCCAGGTTCTCACGCCTGTGGATATTGTACGTTTTAAATTTTTTTATCACTTAATTTATGTGTCTTAAATTTACATGTCCTAATTAAATTCCTAACCTTTTTAACATCCTTGACAAATTTACTAGGTGGCATTAGGTTTGAACAAAAGCCACATCACTAGGGTTGCGACCCAAACTCTTTTTTTTAATTACGGCGTTTCTACTTAGTTTGGGTTTGGGAATCGGTATTTCTACCTATTTTGGGTTCGTAACCAAAACCCAAATATGTATCCCATTTCGATAAATAGTGTCAAACTCAAAACTATCAATTCATTAAATAAATATTCGGCGTTTAATAGAATAGTCTTTAAATTATTCAGCAAATTTGACTTTTAATCAGGTATATTCATGTTTAAAGATTGATAATCAAGAACCATGGATGGATCGATTATCAATTAATTAAATATAGTTAAGCGTCTCTTTTACTTGTAAGCGCAAATAAAATTACCAAATGATTGTTTATTTATTTATTGTTAGTCAGGTAATAAACAAGCAGAATTCATATCATCGTTAAAACTTAGGAAGAAACTGATTGTCAGATAATATAGGAACAAAGTGTAACGAAGAATATGGTTATACTGTATTTAAACGCATCTGATTAGACAATCCATTCTTATAATTTCACCTTGAGATTTCTATATAAAATCGAAGCATTCATGAATTAAATGATTTAATGTAATAATAAGAAAATTCAATCGAAATGTGTGATCAAGGAATCATAATTCAATAATATCATAATGACATGTTAAATTTCCTCGTCTAGCCATTGTTTTAAATAAATTTGTGATATGTACGTACTTGTTCTACCCGTATTATCAATTTATGTATTATATGTATCGCACTACGTATCAGTTATACGATGCTTATTAATAAAATTTTTCATAAAAAATAATAAAAGCGAAAGCATATCTGATTTTTTTGAATATGTGAATGATGTAAATCACATGATTTTTGGGTGGCGATTTAACCCTGGTTGATCAGGGTATCATATGGGCGGATTTTTCGAATATTAAAAAGAGGAATGATTTGCGTACATCGGTTTCGTGTAACTTCACGTACATCAATTTTTTTTGGCAAATGAAATTGCAGGACTAGCACCCGAAATTTTCGGATTTTAGAGGCGCAGCAATTTTTATTGGCTAAAAGAAATTGATGTACGTGAAGTTACACGAAACCGATGTACGCAAATCATTCCTCTATTAAAAATTAATGTGATATTGCAATCCGCTTATGAAACCCTTTATGAAACCGCATAATAATAATCATCAATGTATTTAATTGGTTAGTTGTAAATTGCTGATCATGACGCCGCATAAATCAATTTTAATAATCACAACATTTCCTTCAAAAGTTTTCGCCCATATGTATCGATATTTTTCACGTCTGAATTATATAGATGGGGAGGCAAATCGGGCTCCAATCGGCATCACGTAATCCTGATATGAAGCACAAATAGGATACAAATCGGGTTCATATAGGTGTTCAATTTGAACACGGATTACGTGGAGCCCGTGTTAATTAGTAAAAAAATTGTTGAAATTATTTTTCCAATAATTAAAATTAAATTTTATTAAATTAAGGATAGTAAGAATTTCATAGGCGCAAATTACTATTAAATTTATTATAATTATGAAATCTTTCTTTCCTCCGTAGCAAATTATTTTTTTTATCACAAGTCGAAAAAAAGTAGATCAGAAAAATATCATAGAAATATCAGGTTCTGATTTTTGTTGATTTTTTGGCGACCATCGTGACAACAACAGAGACATAGAGCTATCAGAAAGCTATCAGAACTGATATGATATGTGTCTAATAGCCTCTATCAGATCTAATATGTCTGTTGTTGTCACGATAGGCGCCAAAATATTTCTGATATTTTTCTGATCTACTTTTTTCGACCAGTGTATGTTAATATACTTTATCTTTCTAATAATATAAAAAAATTATTAGAATTGGTTTAGTAGATAGGAAGATATTTATATTTATTTTTGTACTATATAAAATTTTATAAGTGTAGAGATTTCATTCTTATATAAAAAACATAGTAAATTATACTTTCGTAATTTATACCTTTTTATATGGATTACGAATTAAGTATTTTAAACTAAAATAAATCAAATAGGATAGCTGTTTTATAGTTGTTTTTATATAAAATATTAAAATGTTGAAATTATTATAAAAAATTTAGAATGAATTTCATCTTCATCTCTGTCCTGAATTCACTATTGGCTGTGATCTTGCGATGGCAATTTTATGAGTATCTCGTAGGCTTTGCGCAAAATAGATTTTTTCGGAAAAATTGCATCTTTTAAAGTATCAAAATAACACTCGAAACACTGTAACACGTACCTTAGTAAAATATGTATTAACGGTTCTGATATATATACATCGAGTTCAAAAATTGCCTTTTATTTTGAAAAAAACCGAAAGGGTACATGATAGTTACATATTTCCATTTTAAAATTTATTTTTGTTGCCTTTATACATGTAAATAATTATAGCAAACAAGCCCATAACATTTTATTTGTCATAAGTGCTAAATTACAAAGATAGTTATCTTCCCATTTTACAAGTTTAAGTCCTGCTGCCTGTTCAGCTTTCGACACAGGTCTTAGTTCTTCAATAGCCTCAAGATATTTTTCTTCATCGTAGATTATATATGATAATTCTAATAATTTTACATAATCATTAATCTCAAATCCTTTGATATTTTGCCTTGGCCAACCCTCACCGCCACTCAGAGCAAATGGTAATAAGAAATCCACAGCCCGCTGAATACTTTGCTTTTTCGGACCTTCATAATTCCATCCACTCTGTCCGTTAATCTTACATCCAAAATAGTCACATCTTTCTGCCAGCATGAACAGACCTTGTAAATTAAAAATTGAATAAAACCAACTTGCAGCTCGACCTGTTTCATGAGGTTGTTCACCACTTGGCAGAATACCTTCATTTATTCTATTTTTAAGACTAGTTTGTGTGTATTCTTTTGCCTCATCATGGCGACCAAGAAAATCCAATAAAAATATGGCCTGTACATCGTAAAATGTCCCATGGTTATTTAGCGATTTGCTTTCTTTTCTTCCTAGCTTTGAAGTGGTAAACCAAACATAATATTCTGACATCCATTCTCTTAATCCAACATCAATTGTTTGATTCCATAAAGGTGAATGTCGCAAGAAGTTGATAGCTTGGAACATTCTAATAAAAATAATTATTAATATGTTAATAAATATTAAAAATTAAATTTAATTATAGTATTTTTTTATTATTATTATTTTATCTTACCTAAAAACTTGATGAAAATCTAAAACACCTGTATGTGCGCCTATAAGTTCACCCTTTCTAAGTCCAGCATAATTAAGATTTGGATTCATTTTAGTATTTTCATCCAAAAACCATTCTTTTATACGATGCATAGATTTTTGTACATAAGTTTCATTTCTTGAAAAGAAATAAGCAAATCCCATATCTCGAATTTCTCTAAACACCTTTCTTAATAAAATGTAATCTGGAATAGTAAAAAATTCAGGATTATGAAATCCATCTTTACGAATGTAAGGTAAACCATCGGGTTTACTTGGATCAGGCCAAAAATATCTTGATAATGACAAAAAATCATGTGGATCATTAGAAGGAGGTAATTGTGGTTTTAAAGTGACAGAATAAACACTCGTATTTGCTACAGCAATATTAGCGTTGTTTATGAGAGCATTGATCATTGTTTGATGTTGTTTTTTAAAGATACTAAGAAAAGTAATATATCCTTTGGCGTTCAGATATTCTTTTTGATTTCCAGACATATCAGTTATTATTGTAGACCTCATGGCATCAATATTTGGACCTGGTTCAGAGTTAGATTTAGCTCCTTTAGTTATTGAAGAAGTAATGCATTGCGGCTTCCTTGTCGGCCAGAATATGAAAAAGAATATTAATGCTAAAAAAGTAGTAATGAAAATTTTGTGACGAAACAGTGGGTACATAATTTGATTTATATTGTAAGTGATTAGTTATTATATTATTTGCGAAGATATTTTGATTTTAAGAAAGATTTATAAAATCCAAGCCTTAAACACTGCCACCATGAAAATTTCACAATTTCAATGTTGTACGAACGTGATACGAATCGTTGATGAGTGTAAGTTTTTCCCAAAGAAAGGTACTTTGCTTGCACTTACGAATACGCTCGTTTGGTGAAACGGGATAATAAATGACTTCAGACACAAAAAAATATAGTTTTTATATATATATAATTTTGGACCTTGGTTTTAGTGACTTGTACCACTCTGTTAATATAATTCAAGTTTAAACTAGCCAGAAAAGATAACACCTAAATTAGAGCAATATATGATTTTGCTAATCTTGTTTATTTTGAACCTTTTTTATTATTACATCATTATAATTGTTAATCATAATCTAGCCCGAAATTACGGAACAATTTTTATGCGGCAAACGGTTCCAATCCTTAATTATCTTAATCTCTTTCGTTTCTGTTTGTTTATTACAGTAAATTTATGAGACTTTCAAGTATATTATATAAATTATATATAATATACTCGAAAGTCCCGAACGACCTTTTTCCCTTGGCAGCACTCATAATGGAAATTATATCCGATTTATAACATATGAGTGATGCAAGGGAAAATGGAACTTCAATCATGCTTTTATATGATTGAAGTCCCTTTTTTCCTAGGCGCGCTCATATCAATATTATATTATATTTTATATCCTGGTCACTATATCAAGATCGCAGGGTATAAATCAGTTATACGCTGGATCCCATGCGTTTAGGCGGAAATGAAATTCTGCTTATATCCATGACACTTATATTACTTATCTGATATATCGTTATTACTGTTACTCTTTTAATTATAAATGATCATGCTTTTACATAGTGCTTTTCACTCGATTTCATATATTTCATATAATGATATTGTCAAAGAAAAAAAAAACTTTGAAGCAAAAAGAGTAAAATCTCTCTTTTTGATCTTTATTTTTTTCAGTGTCAACAAACTTATGCCAAAAAAATTTCTGTGTTAGAAAAAAAACTATAAAAATTGCTACAAATTTGACTATAGATCCATTAGGTTATATGGGCTTGGTGCTGAGAAAAGGAACGAAATTGACGTAAAGAAAAAAAAATCAATTATCTAGTGAGTGAACTATTGATCAGAATTATATAATTTTGGTACCATTCTATTAATCTCATCGAGACGAATCGAATAGTATCAAAATTATGTAATTCTGACCAATAGTTCACGAGATAATTAATTTTTTGTGAAGAATTTTTTATGTCAATATCGTTCCTTTTCCCAGCACCAAGCTCATATGAATGAAATATCGAAAATATATTTAAATCATTAAGATAAGATAAATTTTTAAATACATATTTTTTGATGATTAATGGATATTTTAAGAGGAAATATCTCAAACCCTAACTTATGAAAACTCTTTCCCGCTACTCCTATTTAAATTATCATTATTTTATTATCTATCCAAGCATCTTTTTCTAGCTTTCATTCCTTCCAATTTCAAACGATATAGTACTATACGTTCATTAAAGGATAATCATTTTTTGCAATGTTAAAAGTAATGCTTTTAAAACAATTATTGACTCTATTAAATAATTACAGAACAATATACTACGACAAAATGACATATATAGAGAAAACGCAAACGATAAAAAATTTAATTACTGTTAATATAGATCCAATTAGATACATCCCTCCTCTAACACTGTATGAAACGCGCTTAATGCTCCAAAAATTTTTAAAAGTTTCACAAACTTACAAATATCTCGATAACTATCTTATTGATACAATTAAAAAATATTTGGAATTTTAAAACTTATTAAGGCTTTTTTTGATAGCTGTAATTTAATTTTTCGATAAGTAACTAATCAAAGATGCATAACGCGTAACAAGAATGTATTTTGATTTTGAATAGGTAGAATTGCACAGCATAGCAATATAAGCCAAATTTTAAATGATCAATACTCCAAATGCAAAGTAACAACCATATGTAAAAAAAATTTAAAACCTAAAGAATAAATACATATAAAATATAATATATAATTCTTATACGCTTGAGTATAAAAAAAAACTCCAATATTCAGAGAATTTTAATAAGACAAGTGCCAACTCAATAAAACTCCACAATATAACAAGTTTCATAAACTTTATTAAAATAAATGATCAATCTATAAATTTTATTCTGATAATGATTTTAAAAGTGTTTTACATTTAGATCTATTGTTCAGCGATTCCCGCCACTGAGCAATTACTGTAATAAAATATTGCCAATTATTTGGCCTTACACCGATTTACTCGTTTTTGTACTGTTGAAGCGGATGATGACGTCTACTGCTACGAGTAGACTCGTTATCCGAGTCTTCAAGTAGGAATGGTAAAGTCTAGCCCGGTCCAGTCCTGGTCTCGTAACCTATAGGGTTTACTGCATGGACTTATGGATCAAGTCCTTATAAACCCAGTTTTAGGACTTTAGTTAACTTAGGTCCAGTCCAGGGCTTAGTCCTAGTACCTAGGTCCGCTATATGTTGTAAAAGGGTGGATTTGGGATGAACCTACTTTTCTAAATCTCTTGGGCTTTACTTAAAAGATCCAAGGCTACAAAACCTTAAAAGGGCGGATTTGAAATGACTAGTACTCGCAACCTAAGACACAACAAAAATCAAAGGCTACTCGAAAGAAGGCGTGGAAGATTTGGTCCGAAAACCAAAGATCATACTATAACACTTGTTTTCAGATACATAAAATCGATGGTTATTTATACATTACAGAAAGCCTTGGGGCTTTGCTACTACGATTAGAATCTCTAAACGATATGACTATTTAGAGTATCGGGGGAATCTATGACTAACTCATACTCATTTACATGATTATGACTTTAGTTCCGGCTTAGATCACGTTTTTTTGCTGCGGCTAGTTCACGTTACCCCTTCACAATGTACATATTGGCATTTACATATTAGCGTTAGAATGTGTAATAACAATATTATGTGAACTATATACATTAAATAAATAAATGATTATGATCTTAAACTATGCATTTAAAACTTTATTGAATATATATGATTAGGCTGTCCAGAATTATGCAATTATAAATTTGTATATTAGGACTTTTTAAAGACCTAAGGACCCTAGGTCCTTAAATTTGGACTTGGTCTTTAAAGACCAGATCCTAAAGTCCGGACCTAAGGACTTTACTAACCCTATCTTCAAGATCATTGTCCTCTTCCGCCTCGTCAAGAATAAACCGCTTGCGCTTAGAAGAATAAGATTCTTCTACATCTTCATTCGAAAAATAAATATAAGCTATGAAAATTTGTTTTCTTTACATCCAATTTTTTTTTTTACTTGATGTTGACATACCTGTAGCATTGATAGAACTTTCGTTGTCGTCATCCCCAGCGTCATTATTCTCCTCTTCTTCCTCCTCCTCTTCTATATTCTCCACATCTTTATCATCGCCATCATCATCATAATCATCATCTAAAACTGAATTTACATCATCTCTTTGCGATCTATCATCCCTTTGATCATCAGATTCAACTTCACGTCCATCAATGTCACGATGTTTAAGCTCACCCAAAAAGAAAGTTGATAATGGCAGTCCGTTATTCTGAATTAAAGCTTTAACTTGGAAAATCACAATCTCTAATGACTTTTTTACAAGTGGTACCATTGCTGATAACTGAGATTCTTTATTAACTTTTACATGATTGCAAAGTGCCTAGATATTACAATATTATCATTTAGAAAAAAATGAATGATGATTCAATAACAAAAACTTTGAAAGTTCTAATAAGATAAAAAGTAACTTGCTTGGAGATTCCGCGTGGACATTTGGAATGTCTTAAATATGTTTAAGACCTCATCACGATATGAATTGAAATGTTTATCCATAAGTGGTAACATTTGCTTAATAAAAGTATCAATAGAGCTACGCCCATATTTTAATGTTACTGATAAAACATTACGCTTATGATTAATCCTTATAAATGAAACTAACTTCTGCAAACATTCAACTGTACTAGAAATATGTTCCAAAGTTTCGTCTACAGTGTTAAAATTCCCTGATCTGAATTCTTGAAGTACTTCAACGAGCTCTATAAATAATGCTTTGTAAAAATGCGGGAATGTATTCCTATTAAGCAATGGATATGACTCCGTAATGTTATCGTTCCGTGAATCTAGGGAAGGAAGGATATCAATCGCATAAAACTTTATTCTATCTATTGGGTTTGACGAATGTCTAATATCATTTCGCACTAGATAAATAATGGATTCAGAATCCAATTTATTAATATCGTCCCATGTACGTGATACAAAATTTCGCGCAACTTCTCCAGACTTGGTAAAAAGTTCACTCGAGTTCGGAGCGAATTCAGCAATTGTTTTAAGGATCTTATGTAACAGTATTGCTAAATTTGCAGTTGGAAGTCGGGATGCAAAGTTATGCAAATATTGGAATGCATCATTGGCCGATTGCTGGAGAATTTCAGATTGGAGCAATGTAAGCCTAGGGGCTGAAGACAATGCCTTTGGACATAGTTGTTTTAATACCATAACTAACGTTTCTTTATTATCCAAGCTCTTCAAATCAGTCCAACAAAGCAATCTATGAATAATTTCAAGTATTAATTGTAGGCAACGCTGCAATACGTCTTCTACATCATCATCAATTAATTCATCATCTGTAGGATTCAGTTCTTCACATGTTAAATATAGTTGCCGCAATAAATGCGGAACATAGTCAAGAGAAACTTGCTTAACAATGTCTAGAGATGCCTGACGAGTAATCAAGGCAAATCCATCCGAATTGTTTCCAAGTTCTGCCTTTTTCGATTTCTTTGCAAAAAAAGGAACATTCGATGCTGGTGGTGAGAGTTTGAAATCAAGCTTGCGTTTAAGATCTTCAAGAAGGTAAACTATCTCCGCAGGACTCAATTGAGCTTCATCTGCATCATCAGCCATCTTAGTAGATTCACTATCATTCGTAGGCTTTTTAATATTTCCATATTTAAGCATGCCAAACACTGACAAAGTCAACTCACGCATTAATGGCTTTAAATCAGAAACTGAAGCAAATTTAGGATTACAATTACTGGAATCACTGGTGCTCTTGTTTTGTTCATCATCTTTTTCTACTTCAGACCTACGTGCACTTATAATCTTGCTTTTACTGATGCCAGAACGTCGAACTGTTGCTCCAGTTTTGACATGATTTTTTGGCATTGACCCAACTACAATAGATACAGCATTTGACTTTGCGTTTTTAGCTGGGGTAGGAGCTGCGAATCCAAAGGGTTGGAAAGAGGGCGTTATTTCCAATAAATCATTTAATTGCTTTTCAAGCTCGATAACACTTCGTAATTTTGCAATGACATTTTCTGTAAAATGAAATAATATTGAACAAATTTCTAAAATTTTTTTGTAATACAAGACGGTTTAACACTTACTTCGATTATCAACATCAGAGCCCCAAAAGTCGTTAACGAGTTCTCGACACCTACAATAGAATAAAAACAATTAAAAATTTACTATGAGTTAAACATCTAAACAAACATCTCTTAATAAATTATTCACCAATTGATTGAATAAAATAACGCATCGCAAGCCGTTTCACGCATTAATTTAGAGTAATCATCCGACTTCATATGCTATTAATGAAGGAAACATCATTAATAATCTATTGACATAAGTTCATTCGAAATAATCACGTATAATAAATTAATTTCATACATCGATGTCAACTTTTTCGTACATGAGCAGTCCTGTGCTTAATAAAGCACCAATTTCTGTCAAGCTTCCTCCTTTTATTTTTAGACAAGCCTGTACTAATCTCAACATCGAACAACAACATATTATATGGTCTCGTTTGAACAAATGTTGCATACGTAATTCTTGCGAAACATGAGGCTCGCACAACATAGGGTAAACATTAAACTTTAGTGAATCATCAGCCTAATATAAAGCGTGTATTTTAATAAGGTTGTTCTGTAACTTTGCAATTAATTTGAATGATCAAGTTTATTCTTACATCACTTTCTACTCCAAACCAAATTTCTATTGGCATTCCTTTCAAATAGTAATGATCTTCTCTTAAACTGGCTAAATCATCGTTATCTATGATGTAAGTATCTGAAAACATGTTCTCAACCTTATCATAAATCCAATCAACCAAACTACGCTCCAACATTCCATTAGATATGAACCACGCAAGTTCATCATATGCAAATGCAAGGCATGTCTATGAAGTTGATAAAAACAATTTATGATTGATTAAAAAAAAAAAAAAACAATACGAATTTTTTCATCATAAATTAAATATACCATTGATCGCGCACAATAACGTTCAATCTTTGAAAAGCTTTCTATAGCAGTATTTATCATTTCTATAAACGGAGAAATATTATTTAGCGATAAGGCTAATCATAAAATTGTGAATCAATATTATGAAACATACTTTCATGGTTAGGATTTCCTGTATTCTGCGTAGAACCCAGTGTTTGCACCAGAGCAAGTGCACCTATAACACCTATTTGTTTATATTTCTCGTTAGGATTAGACAACTGCTTTTGAATGACAATTGAGAACTCAGCGAGCAAGCCGCCATTTGAGCCATCATAGTTTGCATCCTTATATTTTCAAAGTGTTTAAGTTAAATTGGATTAACGAATTTTGTTAGTATTGATATCATTAAACATGGTCGCCGTCCATGAAACCTCACCTCATAAACTAATTTGCTAATTACATCAAACAGAATTCTAATTTGATCTATATTAAGATTATCCAAGTAGTCTAAAAGTCCTTTTACAAAAATTGCAAAGCGACTCATCTTCTTTATATCTATCCTAACTAAATGTGATAATACTGAAAGTGCCGATTCAATTTCAATAGGCGACCCACATCCGATATGTGTCACTAACGACGCTACAATCTCTTGCTGTTGATATGGCTCGAATACTAAGAATGCACTGCGGTACAAAGTACATGCAGCACGTGACACAGTAGTTTGTTGCTGACTTGACCGAAGAAGACATTCTGACAATAAAAGGATATCACTAAAGTATTCTCGTAAACCTTCAAAGTGATATTTTATTGTGTTTTCTAAAAGATCTGGTGTAAACAATCCACTCATAATCTTTTTATGAAAAATTGTTTCGACTTTTTTCTTTGTACTTGGAATAGAGTGCAAAATCAATAAAATTAATATATCAATTATTTTATGATCGTTCTGTTAGTGTATAATTAAAGATTAGACATTAAAGAATATTCAAATTATCAAATCGACAACTATGAAAACAATACCGTTAAATTAACATCACTAATTTCTTTTAACCATGCATCCTTAACAAACTTATGTATATCGATACCCAATTTAATCGAATCTAGTATCAAAGCTTCCGGAATTTGTTCTTTTTTTCTCTTTTGGTGTTTCTTCGAATTCAATGCTTCACTTTGTAGCTCGCCTATTGAATGAAAATCAACTTTTTCCCTGATCTGCTGCACTACCTGCAAAACAACTTTGTATTGTGAAAAATTTGAAGACAATTATCGTTATAAGTTATTTCACATGAAATTACATTGTATGCATCATCTGGGGAGGATGTTTGCAATAAGAACTTTACGACAACTGCCAAATCATCCAAGTCCGCGGATTCAAGTCGATCGAAAACTGTTTTCTGAACATTACACATTAGATCATCTTCAAGCGTGAAATGAGGTAGCGCATCAAGAATTGGAACAATTAATCGATAGTCATTATCAATCAACTTTATCAATTCCTTAATGACAGCCTAAAGTGTAAAATTTGATTATAAGAATTATATTCAAATATCATATATGCTTAACGAAAGAATCAATATATTATGAACCTTTTGTTCAGAATCAATTATAATGTCAGGAAGGCTTGTGATTATTTCCTTTTGGATGCCTAGTGGTGTAATTGGGATCATCTTTATGCAAATACAAAAACAAAGCTTTAAAAATATTGTTGATAAAATGCATCCTGGATATTTTTGAAAATTGAACATTCAAAATAAAACATGCCTCTAAAATTTTTTCCGTTAATTGTGGGGGATTTACGACGTTATCTAACCATTTCAGCTGCTTTAAAATCAATTGTGGGATGGGTGATTCAATAATATCGTGATCAGACTCTGAAATGAACGTTGGCAATCTTTCTAATAACTGATCGATTAATGTTGTTTGAAAAAAATCAATGCTCAATAGAATACGAATCAAACTATCGGATGTAGAGTCACTATAAGAAATTTAAAAGAAATTATTATCCTGTTCTAATATGTCATCATAATTATATAAAAAATTCAAAATATCAATTATTTTAATTTACTATATTGATTTTCCATTCACAGAGGGTGGTTGCAGGCATGCTTTAAATTTTTCATCGTCTAAAGACAAATATTCTTGCAATGCATTAAGAAACAAATCGATTACTTTATCAGGATATTGTGGATGACTCTTAATTTTTTGAATAAGATTGAAACGAAATATCGATGGTTCAACCGCTGTTTAAAAGACAGAATGAAATGGTTTAGTTACAAAAAACAAAGGTAACACCCATGTACAAAAGTTTGTCCAATTTCACTAGGCATAGTAGCTTGAATGGTAACTGATATATACTTAATTCGTGTACACCCTCAACATGGCTTTCCAACTTTAACCCTGCCTCCGATATAAAAGTATGAAATAAAGACTTATTTTTCTTTTGAGCTGGCGCCATATTATTGCTATTGTTTGTAGTAATGAGAAATATATCTATTGTAACTAGGAATCTTTTTTTTTTTAAGTCGCGTCTTTTATTTACATTCGAAAATTCCTAATTTGGATTCGCTAAGCGGGGTTAGCAAGGACAGTTAAATCATTGGCTACCCCGAGTCAGCAATTACTAAAAATTAGATATTTTACTAACGACTATAGTTCCTGCCAGGCCTGCCGAAAAATTAATTTAAATTAATTTTTGCTATACATCATACAATTAAAATCAATTAAAATTATCAATTTTCTTTCACTGGTGTAACCTGATCTTTTAAACAGCGAAAAATCAAAACCAGATCGTATTGGTGAATATACGATATTATCTAATTACGTAAAATTGACTAATTATGATTGCAATTAATTGCCCCTACAATCAATTATTCGGTAGGCCTGGTTCCTGCTAACCAGTATAGTCAACCCTAACCCTAACCGATACATTCCGACCAGGAATTTTGGTGATTGCCCTGTAAAAAAATCCAAAAATTACAGTATCTAGTATAAAAATTTAAAACGGATATTTTAGGAAACCCGAAGCCCAAAATTTTTATATACGGGACGTTACAGATGGAAAATGCTGAAACTACGTCTTTGACAAAATTATAAAAGCGCACAGAAATACGAGTCCTCCGCTTCGCTCCGGAAAACTAGCAGAAACCATGCTTTTTAAATTTTTAAAATTTGTACGCTGTACAAGGGAATTATTGTCCTTATAAACTTTTATAAATTTTATACGTAGCATAGGTGAAGTTTTCGTGATTGGTCGAAATTGCTAAGTAAAATTTTATAGAATTAAAATAGATTAAGAGCTTTTTATATCGGATTAACTTTGAAAGGCATATATAAACATACGAAAAAAGATGAATGAAAAAATTCTTATATTAATATATATTTAAGGCCATACAAAGTTAATTTTTTGTTTCTCATAACATAAAAAAATTTTTTTGATCCGCCCACCCGGAATTTTATTTTTAAAATAAAATAATTTTTTAAAATAAAAAATTTTAATTTTAAAATTTATAATCTGGAACCCGGCAATTAACCAATAAAAATCAACAGGAGAAACTGTTGATACGTCACAAAATTGTTACACAATTGATGAAAAATTTTTTTATATTATTTTACAATACTTTTTTGGAAGGCTTGCTTGACTTATCTTTTCTATGAATATTGAAAATGGTTAAACAAACATGAAGCTCTCACTTTGCTTTACAACATATTT
>CAJVPY010002456.1:0-16142 GCA_910591965.1 Dentiscutata erythropus | reverse complement strand
ATCGTTCGTCGTTGGTGTCGTCCAGTTCGGTATTTCTTTTCTCGTCCCTGGTGTCTCCCATTCGGTATTCCTTGCAAACAACAAATAAATTGCTATAATAAATCATCGATGAAATTTTATTCTCTGATGTTAACTTGCTTCTGGCAATTTTGATTAGTATAAAATTTATTAGATAATAGATTCATCTTCGTGAATATGAAAAATATTAAGATTTAAATTCGCGAAATTTATAAGTAGTTCCAACGGCTAAACCAATTTTTTAGAAATAAAAAAAAACTTCCTTTTTTACTAGTTGGTGTTTGAAATTTTAAACTTATAGAATGCTTTTTGACCAATTTAAAAACCAATGTCTTATTGTATATATAGACTAGCTAACTTTTTTAATATTACTCAGGGTAAGTGTACAAGGACGACATTCAAAGACTCAATTCTAAGTACGTATGGACTGCTTAAGTCTGATTGATCTTGAAGGCCACCAACTGTTAACACTCCATAAAATATGGCGAAGGGGCTGTCCTAGCTGCACAAAGTTGTTCAGCTTCTCTTTTGAGTGTTGGTAAAAGTTTTATGAATTCTTTCGATGCGCAAAGTTGTTCAGCTTCTCTTTTTAAGAGTTGGTAGAATTCTTGTGAATGCGCAAAGTTGTTCGGCTTCCCTTTTTAGAGTTGGTAAAAGTTTTCTTATGGAGAGAAAAGTTTTCTATTTAATTTCTGGAGTAAGAGTATACTGTAATATGAATACGTATGTTGTAAAAATTAATCCCGCATCAGCCAATAAAAACGAACTTACACTACGTTAATTGATTTGGCGCGACACTAACTGGCACCGATATTACAGTAATTATGGGACTTTTATCAATTTTACGAAAAATTCGTCAAAAAGAGAAGGAAATAAGGTTACTTGTGCTGTAAGTAATTTATGTTTCTACCACTTATTTAGTCTAGGGTTTCGTTTATATTCAATTAAAACGTCTCTTATAGTGGACTAGATAATGCGGGAAAAACAACTATTTTAAAACGTTTAAATGGGGAACCCATTGACACGATTTCACCAACTTTAGGTTTTAACATAAAAACTTTGGAACATAATGGGTATTTATTTCTTTTTATGAACATTATTTTTGCGGTTAAGAAAAACTACGTAATTAATGACTAATATAATTCATGAAGGTTTAAGTTACACGTTTTCGATGTTGGCGGTCAAAAGTCTATAAGAACTTATTGGAGAAATTATTTTGAAAAAACTGATGGCGTAATATGGGTTGTAGATAGTGCTGATAGGATGCGATTAGATGATTGTAAGAAGGAATTGCAAGCGTTATTATTAGAAGAGGTAAATTTCATATCTTTATTGTCGTTGTATTAAAATAAGGGTACAATATTAATTTGACATTTCAAACTTAGCGCTTGGCTGGTGCTTCGTTATTAGTTTTTGCTAATAAGCAAGACCTCCCTGGTGCATTGACCGACGTACAGATTCGTCAGGTACTTGATGATCCGGTTTTATTTAAGGCATATAATGTTTTATAAATTTTTGTTCAAAAAAAATTTGATTTAGGGGCTTGACCTTAATTCAATTGTAACTCATCATTGGGCAATTCAGAGTTGTAGTGCAGTCACTGGTGAAAATTTACTTCGAGGAACGGATTGGATTGTTGGAGATATAGCTTCTCGAATTTATTTACTTGATTAATTTCACAATTAGATCGATTACTTTATTTTAAAAAGCAACAATTAAATCTCAAGTTTCAATTTTTATTTAGATAATATAAGGTAAATGTTATGCATGAACCATAATTCGTATACAAAATTTAAGTTATTTAATTAATCACTTGATTTGATTTTTAGTAATGGTAATTGAAAAAAAAAGTGATCAACTTTATTTAGTGTTTAAGAGATAGATGGACAATTCGGTAGCTATCTTTTTTATTTTTGTTTTTTGACGTGACGACGGCTAGTTATATTATAATACTGTAATATATTGATAAATTAAATTAATTTGAGCCGCGATCTGATCGATTCTGAATAATCACATAATCGATACGATAGTGAATGACAGATCTCTGATTAGAAGTGTCAATACAAAATTAAATTAGTACAAAAAATTAGGTTCAAAGTTTTATGATTGCTAGACGAATTTGCTTATAATTACTAAATAGTATAAAAATAAATTTTAATTATACTTAATGTATAAAACTATGTATTAAAACTATACATCATGTAAATAAATTCTAAAAAAATACTACATACCGTATAATTTAAACTTAAAAAACGATACATATTGTATATCTACTATACATAATGTATACCACACTATACCAACCATACTTATCTGATATACCATACTGATCCGCGAATTTATTTACATTAATTCGTGATTCGCCAGGGAACTAGAAAACATATAGCAGATCAGGTTATATCGTACACCCCGTACTATTCATCTATCTGATAAAAATTCTTTTATATACAACCAAAAAGATATAGCGCTTTCCGACACATTCTAAAAATGGTTTTTCGACATAATTTTTTTTTTTTTGAGTCGTTACCATACGAAAGCCGGTATAAGATATTCAACGAGCTCAGATCACGTTTTTTTGTCAAATCGATCGTGAAATATTCCCAGCGAAAGATAATATCATGAACTAATTTATAGTAAAGCAACGGACGCACTTGTTAAAAGTCTCCAGGGATTGTTCAACGAAGCTCAGATGTTTCAAAAATATGGAAAGCTAGCTTTCTTTTAGCCGATCTTCGGGCAAGTACTTTTTTTTATACGGGAACGTCCTTCGCAGTGTTCTTTTTGAAGACTGCATTGTCCACAACTAGGAAAGGTATATAAGTTTTTTTTTTCAGATGTATACACGCAAATATTTTTTTTCTAATTAAAAAATGTTTATTATACTTGATATTCAAGAATTCGAGATACCAGAATTTCACCGCTTAGAGGGAGAGACGTCGCAGGAAATGGGAGTTAAGTTCGAACTATTTTGTATAGAGATATTGGAAAGATACTTCGAAAGAGTAGGAATTAGAATCACACATACGGGGTAAGTTTTTCTTACAGAGTCTTGTAGAGACACTATGTATCCTAAGTTACGCTGTCACACATATGTAAATTATCTGAAGAATCGAAAGCACATCGTGGCCAATGTTTTGACATTGAACGTTCTTCTCAGTTATATGTGTCTTCGTGGGCCTTTTGGCGCGGAGGTTAATGATGAATTAATGATGAATAAGATACATGCTGGCGCCAGCTATATGTGACTATGAAACATATACTCATTTTAATTATCAATTTAGAGGACCAAACGACAAAGGTCGAGATATAATAATTGAAATTTGTGGATATGTGGGAGTGATCCAATGCAAAGCTTGGTTTGCAAATATATATGTTTTATTATTAATTAAAATGCAAAATTATTAGTATAATAATTAAATAATTTATTTTAGCTCGTAAAGAAGTTGATGAATTTAGATCGGTTGTATACGATGGGGAATTTGATTTTGGTGTTGTTGTTGGTGTTGAAGATGAAAAAATTTCGAACGAAGCATATAACTCGGCTGAAAATTCGGAGCATGATATTATCGTCACTACTTATAGAAATATGTGCCAATATATTAAGGGCTTAATCGCTGGTCGATTAAGTCAAAAACTTCGTGCCTTTGAAAATAGATGTAGACTATTAGAAGATAGATGTAAAAAATTTAAATTAGATTATAAATTAATTCTCTTTTTTTTTCTGTAAATTTTTTTTCTTATTTCGTATGTATTTTTACTTTATATGTATTTATTTTATTTAATTGACGATACCTTCATGTTCTGATCTTTCGTCCGATTGTAAATATTATATTTTTTCTTTTTTTGTTTTTTTCTTCTCTTTTCTATTAATAAAGATTTTTTCGCTAATCCATGTATAAAATATTGTATTAGTGAAATTACATAATGATCAATATATTTAATCTATTCGTGGTCGATGCAAATTCGAGTTTTTCTTAGATCTGAGTAAATGCCAAATAAAAAGGACATCGCACTATTTTTTGCAGTATAAATAAAACTGGCCCTGATGGATATACAATTGTTACTTTTGCATGTGAATTTCGATGTTATATAAAACGGAAACATGAATACACAAACAAATACCAATAAAACATTAAATTCCAATATTTGGAATGGAAAGCCAAATTAGAATTACCAAGCATTTTGTCGTTTTAGGTTTTATAAAAGATATAAGAATAAATTGGACTAGATCCTTGGATAAACTCTAAACTTCTAGATCCTCCAAAATCGAAGATAGCAATAATTATATCTCACGAGACTGTATTATCAAGATTTCCAAATTTCCGGAGGAAAAAGGTATAATTATTGAAACAGTACGTAAACGCTTCCCTTATTTGACATATTCTAGTTCAATTACATGTTTCGCGATTTGTTTAATAAAAATTATAAAAAAAAGAATAGTTGGTTTAAAAAAAATTTATTAAAATTAAAGTAATTCATTAAACTTTTATACAGTATATAGTTGAAATTTTACTAATTTTTTATATATAAAATTTACTAAGTAAATTTTTACAATATTTTACAAAATACAAAAGATTATTAAAAAATTTAACCTATAAGCTTTTAAATACAGGTTTTGCAACTATTTAAAAAACTTATAAAAATTTTTTAAAAATATTATTATTATTTAAAATTAATAAATAACTAGACTTTAAGGTGTGTAAAATCTAGTACAAAGTACTAAATATAGTACAGGTAAATCCAATCCATTAGCAAAAAAAATTCCTTGCAAAATTTTGGTATAAATTAAACTTTTGCCCTATCCTATCTAACCCTAATCTTAATCAAAATTTAGATAGAAATTATTTTAATTTATACTGCAATTCATTATTGTGGTGTTGAACACCACAGGTGCGATACAGTATATAGTTTTTGAAATTTAAACCATTTATTTTGAGTATTTTACTTATATATACAAAGACTAATTTTTTTAAATATTTGATAAACTAGTGTAGAAACTAGTACTGGAATTGGTATATTTTCTATGTTTAATTTTTTTATATACAGTATTTTGTATATAGCTGATATGGGTTTTTCTATGAATGAACTTTAACTAGATATAATACATCTAAAACACACCATCCAAAACATCAATTATCATCATTTTAAATATTTATAATTTCATTATTACATGTGACGGATTAAATATTGTACAATGTAAAATATAGACAAGCCATCGAAAAAATAAAATTTTTGAGGTGCATTTTTAGAGTTAGAAATAAACATGTATAAGTGGGTTTTAGATGGGTTAAATAAAAACCCTTTTTCATTTTAATCCGATTTTATTTTAATCTGACAATTTATTACTCGAAAATAAGGCGCAGATTATACATTGCGAACTGACAATTCTTACAACTCTTAATTTAATATTTAAGTCATCCTCCAGATAGTACAGTAGTAAATTTTATTTTTTCATTTAAGCCATCTAGTAAGTAATAGTGAGTGGTCCGAAAGTTCAAGTACGATATAATCTACTATAAATAATTTTAGTAATATATTGTATATACTGTATATAAACATATATTATTAATTTCTAAGGCTTGATATACAAAATCGGTTGTGTAATTTGCTTTTTTAAAACTTCACATAGTCAAGTTCGACTCCCAAAAAGATAAACTTTGTCGTTATAGAAATAACATGAAACGTGTCGAATATTTAATTATGTTAATATTCATGATCGGATAATTTCATATCTGTCTCATCATCACACGTATTATACTTGCGCAAGAGGTTAAATAATTCTGGAAAAACGTGCGTATGTACATCGTATCCCCATATGAAATCTAAAACAAGAATTATAATACCAAAATTAGGTTACATCATAATGAATATTTAAAAGTTGCTTACTCACCTAAATGCTCATAAGGTGGCACCTCCTTAATAAACACTGGCTTAGGTAGTTGTTTAAGAAGAACTTCAATCTTCACCAAACTGTCACTTCCTCCGTAAAATACACTAATAGGCGTTTGAATCTGCTCTGTGGGAAATCTATGACAATAGTGACCTATGGCAGTAGGTGATGAATATGGCGGTAATTCATCATACATTTGGAAGCTGTTGGCGCGAATTATTTGAAACCAATGCTATGGAAATTTATAAAGTCAAAATAACTAATAATTAGATAATATGAATATAAAATTACAAGGTACATACCACTAAGCTTTTAACACTTGTAAAATTATATAAATGGTAATATGATGCGGCTTTTTGTTCTTCAGTCATATTCTTTCCAGACCAACCAAAGAGGAAGTTCATACATGTATCAAGTAATTTTGTGAAAATTGGAGGTGAAAGAACTCTTTGCCAAAACATTGTCATAGTTAGAAAAGCCTTGCGCCCAAAAAAGAGATATACAATATTAGGTGAAGCCTTGATGAAAGCGTCAACAATTGGATTTTGTAAACCTGAGTAAAAATAATAGATCAGATTATTATAGTATTCACAAATAGTGAATAATAAAGTGTATATTGACCTTTAGGGCTAGTAGCTGGAGCCAAAGCAACAAAAAGGTTAACTTTTTTGTTTAGTTTTGGATTGATTGAAAGAGCCGCAAAAGCTTGTGCAGCTCCTTGTGAAAATCCAATATATGTAAGAGAGGGTGCACCGGTTGTCTCAAGTATGTACTAAATTAAGATTCATTCAAGTTGTAGATAACCAGTTAATTTATATTGATTTAAATGTGAAAAAATGATAAATTTGTAATTACGAGGTGAATGAAAAATAGATACATCAATGGTATCCGGTAAATCATAAAGGGCAAATTCATCCATAGAGTAGTCCCAGAATTTTCTTGAGTTTGGCTTTAATTTAGAATGTTTCATAGAATATTTATTTCCTCGAGCGTTACCTAACCAGACATCGTATCTATTTTACAATATGTCTAAAATAAATTACGAAGCCAAAAGAAAAGTCATGACGATTAACACGACACGTATAATTAAACATGCCCAGCATCTGTTAACAAGCAAGCTAATCTTCTCTCTTCATCTAAATTGCACATCCAAATTTCGCTACACATCATAAGTCCGTGGTATAATAAAACTACTGGCTTTATTCCTTTTGAAGAGCACGCTTGTTCATTTCGAATGGCAGAATGAGAGATTCCACATCTATCAAATATAGATTCTATGCGGGATTTTGAATCAGCATCGTTAGCTGAATATTTTCCCTCGGGAAGGCGATGAATTCCGAGGATACAATGATCTTGTGTTCTAACAATGTGCTCTTCTACAGTATATCCCCTTTAAAATAAATATAAGAATTTGAATGAGAGTTAATCTAAATAATAATAACAATTATATTAGTAGTGATAACAATAGTAATTCACCAATATTCAGCCATTTCTCGAAAAGTTTTGGCATTTTGTATATTTTTTGCTGGACGTGTTCGCGTTTCCTTATATCGCATCGAGAATAAACTTATTGATATCAAATAAAAACAAAAAAAAACAAGGCCATAAATAGATTGCATATATATTTCTACATATATTTCTCTGAACATACTTTTGACTTTGTCCTCTGAAAAACTCTAGCGCAAATGCTGGGAGGCAATGTGTGATAACTCGAAGTAGAGCTTCGAGGAATAGAAGAATGAGGCCGATTACTAATGCCTGGTAATCACGAAAGTTTAGACGGCCGATGATGGGTACTGGCATTTTTAAATTTTTTTTTTAAAGTAATCGATTAGAATTTTTTAAAAATATCGATATTTGAATTGAGTTTAACGTTGATTAACGTTTAACAAGATATTCAATTTTGTACCATGCAGACGCACGTCATGCACTTGCCAATAAAATCGGTATTATCTATATTACATAAATGGATGATTAGGGAGAATCGTAATGATTTACGCCTTTCTTTAAGCAGGCAACCATTGTTTCGAGTGTCTTTTTAGGTATATTATAAAAAAATGCAAATAATTTTGGATCAAGAACGACATTTTTGAATGGCCGGGAAAATGTTCAGCCCTGCTTTAAAGTGTATACGTAATCGTCAGGCCTACCGAAAAATTAATTGCATTAATTTTTTTATACGTCATCAATTAAATCAATTAAAATTATCATGAAACCCAATTAGTGACGCAATTAATCAATTTTCTTTCACTATACTCACGTAGAGCGCTGATGATGCATATAACTAATTATAAGCTAAATACGTAAAAATTGCAATTAATTGAATTAATTCTCATTGAGGCTGCGCCATCAATCAATTAATTGAGTTTAAAAAAAACCGCCCGTTTATTGTTACCATTACCTTATTCTGGCACGTGACATAATACATCTACATTACAGCATTATTCGAATTAAAGTAAAAAAAATATTTCGTATTTTCGACCATTTTAGGCTATTTTTAATAAAAAATCTACCTTCAAAAAAACTAGGGCTTTGGCCAGTTTTTGTTTTTTTTTTGGGAACCGGTTTCAAGCTTATTGACGATACCCAATCAAACCGCATAGTAAAATGTCCAATCAAGTCATTGTTTCAGCCCTTAATACTTTATCTTATTTAATCTATTTAATCTATTTTACCACCAGTAATTCGAAAAATTTCGATCAAATTTTTAATATGACTAAAAAAATTTTTTGTTTAATTTCGAAAATTTTCCGTGTCCCTGATACGTATACATTTTAAATTTACATTCATTCACATTGAACAATATCCTGCATTGTAATACCTTCCGTTTTTATACCGCATATACTGTATCGGTATGTAAAACGATAAGATGAAGTGGCGTACATCTATAAACACATCTATATTCCAATCGCTAAAATAATTGCAGACTTTGAGCAAAGTTATCTCAGAAAAGAACTTGGTTAATTTTAACGTTCAAGAACATTTTTAAATTCTAAGAATCTTTAGGATTCTAAAAAGTTCTTAAACATCAAAATCGGTTAGATCCTTACCGAAATATCTGCTCAAAGTTTTGTAGGTGACATTTAAGTTATTATATTGATCACAGACTTTAGCAAAGATATTTCTGATCAAGTTCGATGTTTGAGATTCCTACAGATTTGTCTAATTCGAAATTAATCCTGTCTTTATTGTTTATATATTTTCGTATAAAGTTTGAAACAACAAAAAACACGTATTTAACAAGTACCCCCTGTAATAGTAGATAGATCTTAAAAGATCATAATCGATCATAATCACGATAAAAATATTTCCGGTTGACTCCGACTCTGTGCAATATATATAGCTTAATTTTATTATGCGGAGTACGTTTTCATTTTCAAGTTAATGCAAATGTGGAGAAGCACGACGGGCCTTTGTAATTCAAGCGATTGGGTGAGCTAGCCCTTCAAGACACGTGCTTACCAGTTAGTCGACTTTGCTTTATATATAAACTTAAACACTGTGTGGCTAGGGTCCGGTGACTAACGATCGTTTAGATCTTACTCCATGCGCCCGAGAGGTGTAAGTTTCGTTAAAAATTATAATTTTCTTCTTTTTTACCTCGTTAGGCCTTAAAAATTTACACAGTATGGGTTTATTGCTTAGCATTCTGAATGCTGCACTACCTATATGTGCTGTCATTTATTCTATAATATATCTAGCTATTCATACGTGTCGCGGACAATCAAGTATTTATACTCCTTTGGTATTCACTGGTCGAGACGTAATAGAACAAGAACACGGATATGTACCAGTTTCAAAATATGATATCAGCCAGCTAGTTATATCCTTCATTCAGTTAGGGTTTGTAGGTTTCCTTTTCGGCTGGGAGATGGAAAAAGATCATTCTAATGGCTTATATATGGTAGTTGGTGCAATTGGCCAATTTACTTCTTGGGTAAATATATTTTTTATTTAAATATCTGAATTAGTAGTTTTACTTTCTTATTTTCAATCAAATTACTTTCAATACGCGCAGATTTATATCGTTATATTATTAGCATGTCATTTCATGACGCGAAGAAATCAAACCCAATATGCATTTATTAGGCAACTATTGATTTTATACACGCTTTTATTTATTATTGCGTGTTTAAATCTTCGCTCTATGTTGATAAATAAAGAAAATAAAGAAGGATATGAACGTGTGTTTGCAATATGGAACTTTGGTGCTTGTGGTATATTATTTGCCTGTTCCCTAAAGAGACCACGGTATCCAGAATTGAGGTTCGCAAGGAACCGCAGAGTAATATCTCATGATACCGTTGCGTCTATATGGTCTCTTCTCACTTTTGGTTGGATGAGTTCGATGGTTAGAATGGGTAACAGACGTAGTCTCACGGAAGATGATTTATGGGAATTGCCATATAGATGTCAAGCTGCTCATTGCTACTATGAATTAGATCAGTAAGTAGATTCTTTATAAAAAGTTATTAACTTTTTCTTTATTAATAACATTTTATAATTACATAAATCTAATTTATAATAGAATATTGAGTCCAAGTCTTTTAACGCGGTTACTTCGTGTTAACACCAACAATCTTCTTCTTTTCCTTTTTATTGCAATATTTCGATCTATTTTTTCCTTCACTACACCTTTCTTTCTCTATAAATTATTAGAATACATAACTAACAATAAAGACAATGAATATACTGAAGAACCTTATCTTTATGTATTTGGGATATTATGTTCTGAAATTGCTAGAATCCTTTTCTTAAATCAGTTAAACTATCAAGTAGTATGGTTAGGCATTCGTGTGGAACAAATGTTGAGTGTTTTGGTGTATTCAAAACAATTACATATAAAAACTTCATCCAGATCTAATAATAATAGATCAAACAATAATGTTCTAACAACTGATGTTGGTGATATTGCTGGCTTTTTCTCCAATCTTCCATTCCTTTTGACAATTCCATTAGAAATTATTGTAGCAATAATAGGTTTATATTATTTGCTGGGTGTTTCTAGCATTATTGGTATATCAATTATGATATTATGCCTTTGGAGTAGTAAAAGATTCGGAAGACGCGTCTCTCGATTACAAAAACGGGTTAAAAAGGCAAGAGATGAAAGAGTCAGTGATATTTTTGAAGTGAGTAAAATATTTGCTTTGTATTCATTGTCTATATTACAGTATTACTCATATCCTTCTCAAAATATTAGTTGCTTCATGTTGTTCGTACAATAAAAATGTATGGTTGGGAAAATAGTTTTCATGAAAGATTAATGTGTAAATATATTTTCTATTTTATTGTTTATTTACTATTAAGTTTAAGAAATTAAGGTTATTTTATCTTTATACCATTAGACTCTCGTACAATTGAACTCAGTCAACTTCGGCGTTTATTTTGGCGCACTACATATCTCACTTTATTAGTTCACCTTACTCCATTCATTGTTACATTATTTGCATTTGCTTTTTTTACATTTATATTTAAAAATAGTCTATCGCCCGCTTGTGCTTTCACAAGTATCATACTATTTAACACGTTAAAACAGCCATTACAAAATTTTCCAAATTTGGTTGTTGAACTTGTAGGACTTGGAGTATCAGTAAGACGTGTAGAAAGGTTTTTAAATGAGATTGATATTCAAAAAGATATTTCAATGACTAGTTCATATACAAAAACCATAGTTGGTTTTAGTGGTGTTGATGTTTCTTGGAGTTATGATATGAATATTCTAGATCCTAATGATTTCTCATTAAGGAATGTGAATTTAGAATTCCCTCTTGGAAAATTAAGTATCATTTGTATGTATGAATACTTCAGTTTTTCCATATCAGACTTTTTTTATTTAATTAATTACTCAATAATAATAATATTATTATTAATATTAAAAAAAGATGGCCCGAAATCTTCCGGGAAAACCCTTCTTTTTCTCTCACTCCTTCGTGAAACATTTTTATTACGTGGTGTTATCAATTTTCCCCCGAATTCAGTCGCTTATGTTCCACAACAAGCATGGATAGAAAATACCACCATTCGAGATAATATATTATTTGGTACTCCTTTTGTCGAAGAACGTTATTGGAATATTGTTGACGCCTGTTGTTTGCATAAAGATTTCGAAAATATGGATGAGGCAGATTTTACCAAGGTGTGGTTCTTTCTTTGTTCATAGATGAAAGTGTTGATGATTATTATAATTACTAACTAACTTTATATGTTAAAGTGTGACGAGAAAGATATAATTTTAAAAGATGACCAAAAGTCTCGTATAGCACTCGCAAGGGCGTTATATAGTCCCGCGCAAATCTTACTTTTGGATGATTTTTTGTCTATCATGGATCCATTATTAGGTCTTTGTTTATGCATACTTTTAATTTTCATTATATATTATGCATTAAAAATTGCTGACATAAATTCATTTTACATTATTAAAGCACATCAAATTATTGATAATTGCCTAAAAAGTCCGATTATTGATGGACGAACTGTGATAATTGCAACATACTATGTTCGCTCTCTTTTGGACGTTGCTAGTTATATTGCAATACTTGGTAATGGAACGGTTTTGGCCAGTGGTACTCCTGAACAAGTACGTGAAACTGGATATTTAAGTGATGAAATTCTTGGAAGTGATGTAGATGTAGAAAAAAATCAAGATAAAAATTTCCGGAATTCGTTAATTAGAACTTATGAAAAATTAATCACTGATAAGAAAGTTTGGACATCAGAAGAAGGTTTTTATTTTTTTATTGTTATTAATAAAAATTTTTGTATTTTTATGCTTATTCTTCCCACATATTATTTAGTGCAACCTCAAGGAAAGATTCCGCTCAGAGTTTATCTTTCTTACTTTAAGTCTAGTGGAGGCCTGTTTATTTGGCTTATGCTAATTTTTTTGTTTATAACTATTCGAGTTTTAACTGTGGGTGAGACTTATTGGTTAAATATATGGTCAGAATGGTCAGAAGGTCATAGACCCAATACAACATCACCTGAACTATTAGGTCATAACACCCGAACAGATCACTTATTTTATATAGGCATATATGCTGCTATTGCCTTAAGTTCTGCTATTTTTACAATTGCTCGCATGATTTGGCAACTTTATGTTTCTCTTAAGGGTTCAAGAATTTTGTTTTCGGAATTACTTAATGCTATTTTAAGAGCACCTTTGAGCTTTTTTGATACTGCACCTCTTGGAAACATTATGAATAGATTTTCTAAAGATTTGGGTATAATAGATCAGAGTCTTATGACAGTTTTATCGAGTTGTCTTGGAAATGCTGTTGGTGTAATAAGTGTATTGGCTGTAGTTACTGCTATCACATATCAATTTTTCTTTGTTTCCATTGTTGTTGGTAGGTTAAGATACGTTCAATAAGTTGTGATATGCTTTATAAGACTAGATATATTTATGTCATATATACTTACTACTCGTATTATTCCTTGTTCAGTCATATCATATATTATCATTGGAAATAAGTATATCAATGCTTCAAGGGAGTTAAAACGGCTGCAGTCCATAACTCGTTCACCTGTTGTCTCTTGGTTTGGTGAGACAGTAGTGTAAGTCATTCTTAATCTTTATTTTTTTAAAACAAAAAATATATATACAGTATATAGTTTCTGAATTTTTTTTCTTTTGACATTAGGGGTATCGCAACAATTCGTGCATTTAATGCTGAAAATCGATTTATTAAAGCTTTCACGAATCGGTAAATTACATAATTTTTCAAGTATCGATTACCCATTAACATTACATGCTTATATTCAACATATATATATATATAACTAGCTTAAATACATCAAATCGAACGACATACCTTCTTCATATGTCTAATCGATGGATGTCTGTTCGCTTGGGCTGTATAGGAGCCATTGCATCGTATTTTGCTGGTATTTTTATTCTATGGAGACAAACTAATGGAGAACCTATGAGTGGTGGTTTGGCGGGTTTTTGTCTAAGTTATGCTCTTGGATTTGTACAGATTGTATTTGTAAGTAATTCACAGAATATATTCTTATAAAGTAACAACAATATATTTAAGTTTATTTTATTAATAGATGCTAGTCAAAGATTATTCTACCATGGAAAATAATCTAAATAGGTGAGTATTATTAACAAAATTTTTATTATTATAGTATACTATAATCTGTGATATAAACCTTTTCTACATCTTTGTACATTATAGCGTGGAACGCATTAGGGAATACATTGATATGCCACAGGAACTTTTATCAATTGCAAATGCACGTCCTCCAGCTGCCGTAAGATTTTATTATTATGTTTATAATTTTTGGTTTGTTTTTTTTTAGAATTGTAATACAAAAATTTTCACATTATTTTAACACAGTGGCCGACCAATGGTAAAATTGAAGTGTCTCATCTGACGATTAACCATACACTAAGAAATGAACCCGTACTCCAAAATATTTCATTCTGTGTTCGAGATAAAGAAAAAATTGGCATTATTGGAAGGTGAAAATGCATTTATTACTATAAAGTTAATTACTGACATTTTTTTCTAACTCAATCTTGTGCATTATTTTTTTAATTAAAAAAAAAAATTCTTATTGGCCAACTATAGAGCAGGAGCTGGCAAATCTACTTTGGCGAATTCATTCTTAAGGTTGGTGGAAGCTGACGAAGGCCGGATTGTGATTGATGGAATTGATATTGCTGATATTAGTTTAGAAGATCTTAGGTCACGATTGGCTATTATATCTCAAGGTTTGTGATATATAATATTTTATTATACTTAACGTAAAACGATTATTAATTTTTTTTTTTTTTTCAATCAGAACCCATACTTTTTGAAGGGACTATTAGGTCAAATTTAGACATTCGATTAGAATATGAAGACGATGATTTATGGGAATCATTAAGACGAGCTCGTCTCATTCATATAGAGGTAGAGGGAAACAGACAAGCTTTAATCATTGGACCAATAACAAGCTTAAATGATCCAGTTAATGAAGGCGGTAGCAACTTCTCCCGAGGCCAAAGGCAATTGATTTGTTTTGCGAGGGCGCTATTAAGACAACCTAAAGTATGTATGACAATTTTATATTTTTTGTAACTTATTTAGGAGGCTTACTGTCCAATCTAATGCATTAATTATTTTTATTTTTATTTTTTTTAGATAATTGTTTTGGATGAAGGTATTATTTATCAATTATGTAAATTCAACAAGTTAGATTGTGATATTTTTAGTTAACATTTTATTATTTCTAGTAACTGCCAATCTTGACTCGGAAACGGAAAAAAAAATACAAGAAATAATTCATGACGAGTTTCAAGATTCTACAGTTCTGAACATTTCACATCAATTTAGGAATATTATAAATTCAGATAGAATTCTTGTTCTTGGTGCGTATTTTTTTTTTGAGTTATTAATGCATTACGATACAGACATAATCTTAATATATTATTATCCTTAGATCAAGGAGAAATTGTTGAATTTGATACACCGTCTAATCTTATGATGAACCCTGAAAGCTTATTTAGACAGATGAGTGAACAGGATGGTACTTTACAATCTTTGATGAAAACCATGAAGTTAAATTATCCAGAAGATGAGGACGAAGAGGAACATTTTGAGGATCATTATGATGATGTACATGGGATGGAAATAGAAATTGAAGATGAAGAAGAGGAGGATGATGAGCAAACTGAACGCGAGTCAGAACATGAGGTGGATGAAGAACAAGAGAATAATCAACAACCGGAAATGCACGATGAACATCACAAAGATGACTGGGAAGTTTAGGAAAGGAGCTACAAATAAATATACTAGCTTATTTTTAAAATGTTATGATCAGGATTGTATTTTTAAGAGGGCTTATTGTATTTTTTTTTGTCTTGTAAAAAAATATTAATTATCATTGTTTAGTTTATTAGTGTAATAAATATCCTTTTCCATTTGTAATCTTTATATTTACATTTACATGTTGCTTACATGTTGATGATTAAAGTGAATATGAAATTTATTATCGATATCGGATTTATAAACGGCTTAAGATTAAAGATTATTAATTAGTTGTGCCTTTGTTAACTGACCCACATTCATGTTGTAGTCACATCAACCAATTAAAATCGAGAGAATTGATCACATTATAACAACCAATCAAAATTTCGTAGTTTGCGTCCTAGCTAAAATCAACGAACTATATACAGAACACCTCGGAACCATTGTACATTGGTCACACGCCTACTCCATAGACGAGTGATTCGACATTATCC
>CAJVPY010002455.1:0-16142 GCA_910591965.1 Dentiscutata erythropus | reverse complement strand
TTGATAGTCCAAAATCTGTAATCTTTGGTTGTCTTTGATGAATTAAGATGTTTTTCGAATGCTAAATTATTAAAATAAATTGTTAAACCAAATTATTAAAATTTAATGATTAAAGTACGTGTTAGTAAATTAATAACAGATAACTGATAAATATAAAATCTATACAGTATTAAATATAACATAATACTTGCCAGATCTCTATGAATAATATCCTTATCATGTAAAAATAAAAGTCCGAATGCTATTTCCTTAGCAATGCGTAGTTTGTCTGTCCATTGTATTTTTGTAAAATTTGTCATTAAGTATTCTCGTAAAGTTCCGTTGTCAGCGTATTCTAAAATCATATTATAATATCCGTTGCTATCTACATATTGGATATTATTGTTCGTTTAGCATATTATTATATGGCAATTTCAAAAATTATAAATTGCCTGATTACCTTTCGTCACTCCATAGAATGAAATAACGTTTTGATGGCAAGAAACGCTTCGTAATAGTTTAAGCTAATTATATGAATTATAAATTTAGTATTCTATAGTAAGATATCGTTAAATTTATCATAACAAAGTAATACCTCATAAATAAAATCTTTAGTAATCTTTTCCTCTATGCTCGTATCAACTTTAACGTTAAGACATTTAAGGGCAACTATTAATTCACTGTCTCTCCACTCATATTTATGAACCTTTCCAAAACCTCCAATGCCGATTAAAATTGGGTTAGTAAATTTATTATAATCGATAAAATCAATATGCCCTTCGGAAACAGCTTTTTCAAGCCATTCTTCTGATTTGTTTGACATTTTAATCTTTTTTCGAAAAACAACGTTCGTGCGTATAATAATCTTTGTCGAAAAATCAACGTTCGTGCGTATACTAATCTTTGTCAAAAACAACGTTCGTGCGTATATTAATCTTTGTCGAAAAACAACGTTTTTGCGTATACTAATCTTTTTCGAAAAAACAATTTTTCGTGCGTATACTAATCTTTGTCGAAAAAACAACGTTCGTGCGTATACAAGATTAATTCATCAACGAAATATAGTACTGAAATAGTTTTTTTTACATACGTACTACATTCCACGGCATTTTAATTTTGCTAAATCTAAAGTACTGCAGCCTGATATAGCAATATTTTTATATTTTTGTGTTACAGATTCGGTTAATCGCATCGGTTAAGGCTTCGAAATTAATATTAAATCGGCCGTTGGTTACGAACTACAACCTGAAAGAACACCAAAAAATTCATAACCAAGGGAAAATGGTAGTATCACCAGTAAGACCAAGTACAAATAAAAGAGAGAAATTTTTCTGGTGCTTTGGGAAAATAAGTTTCTTGCCTTGTACGTACGTATATGTTTGAGCATGAATAGAAATAATAGAAATAATAGAAAAAATAGAAGTAGAAAAATAGAAATAATGAACAAGTTCTACGCCTGCCCATGCGCTGGGAGTTTTTTTTTAATATTTCTTGTCATGATTCATTGGTCGACAAGAGTGTTCTTTCGTACAAACTAATCGTGCAAAGCAAATCGAATAAACATATGGGCGAAAATTTAATAATATTGCTGTACTGAGTAAGGGTGTTTTCAAGCACTTCACTCAATGGATCGGAAGTAAATTTTCAATTAGTCGGAAAATTAAATTAACCAAATGAGTTACCATTTCGATGAGCAAATAAGCGAGACACAAACCACCTTTTTTCTTCAAAAATTTACCATCGATAAAGGTCTCAAGCATTATATTTACATATTTTACTTATTAAACATAATAAGCAATTAATTCTCAAGAAATTTCTAACTGATGTAAAAAGATCGTATGATTACATTAAACTATAATCAATATATGCAATTGATCAGATATATATAATATATATGTAATAATTAATCAATCGTAGCATCGCTATTATGTAATAAAAATAATATATCTTGAAATTTAGTCTATTAACGAAAAGTTTTTTTTTACAATAAATACAAATAACGAACTTCTAAATAATAATAGTTCGTATTCTCCTTTATCTGAATTAAATTATAATACAGTAATATCAATCAACTTTTTACATGTCAATCATCCAATTCACGGCAATTGAAATTGCTTCAAAAGCAAAACGAAACTGTTATATCTCACAAAATTGACAGTAATCAAAATAGCTCATCCGATTAAGAAAATCTATCTGATCAGCCTAAAAAAAGGCGTCGTGGTGGACCTAAACGAGTTCCAGTTTTGGAATATAGTATTGATGCTCAAAATGATTCATTAGATTAGCTATCAAAATCTTTTCTATTCTACCATCACAAGTTATTATGAAATAGAATAATAAATAGGCAATAGAATAACAAAACATTGTAATAGATATATGCTGTATTTGCTATATGTTTTTAATAAATAAATTTTGCTGCTGGATATAAAAAAATAAATATATATTTACAATATGGCAAGTACAGTAAGTTACGATATATAAAATTGAGTTATGGTATTTATAAAAAGTTATAACATAAATATTTATATCGGCATATATGCAAGTTATAGCATGCCGCAATTTAAAGTAAAAAGCTGTAACTAGTTAATATATGTTCGACGTCGTTTCACAATTTAGGTCAATTTTGAATTGACCTACGTCATTCTTAAATTTCACTGATTTAGAAATGACTTGGGTTAATTCTTAATGCAACAGTATGCGCTGGTGCTGATTTGTCACATAGGATAATTGGTCACATGCTGCAGCAAATGAAGTACTTTATCTCAAATTTAATAAAAATTAGAACTCAGAATCACTTATTAATTTATTATACTACAAATGTATTACGTATGCCATTTTATTTAATATTAAAAGTAAAAAAAAATAAAGTTTTTGATCGAATATTAGAAATTTTATTCGTCAAATGAAAAACAAATGTAGTTTAACAGATCGAAATAAATATAATCAATGTTTAATGTACAAACAATTTACAAAACCCAAATTTTAAATATTGGGCAACATAATTTTAAAATTTATGTTGGTACGACTGAAGAACTTCATATAATTAAGCCAACTGAAAATAATCTGGGGCGCAAGTTTGTTCAATTGAAAAATTTTTATAATATAATTTGTGCTGCACACAAGCAACAGAACATGCTGGTCAAGACAAAACCTGGCAAAAGGTTTTTTTGGTTTTTTTAATAATATACTTACTTTTCTTTTTAATAACATAAAAAAGATTCATATGAGATATTGTTTTATTCCACAAAAGATTTTTACCGAAAAATAACTTGTTATATACATAATGATGTAAAATCGATAAGATTTTTTTTAAATTTTAGTTATGCGAATTTTTATATGCCTTTATTGTGCTTTATTTTTTATTTTTTTATGATACGTGATTTTTTTTTTATTTAAGCTTTATGAAGTATTTCGTTTTTAATATAACAGTAATTTATGCAAATGTTACATTTTATTAATTTTATATGTAAAATTTTGTATAAAATTTTTATGGCTTATTTATTTATGCAAAAGGATATTTAAAATATAATTGATATTTTATTATTGGCCTTATTATTTTTAGAACCTGGTGGTATAAATTTATGTTGTCACCGATTAAGAAATAACGTACGTCGTTTCAAAATGTAAAAATGATTTAGGGCAATTTGTAATTGTCTTAAATTGTGAAATAACGCAGAACAGTTATAACTCAGTTACGGTATAGGTTATCCCAATTTATCAAGTTCCGCCTTAATCTCTACTCACTACCAACCATATCATAAAATGTCATTATTGGGCAAATTGTCGAATACAGTAATTTGGATTGGCTAAACATGCCGCAAAGTGGCACGTGCTCATTTGCCAAATTACCGTTATTATTTGACAATAACAATAATGTGTACTAATACGGTATAACCAATATTTTGCTTATATTACTATACAGTTTAATATGAGTCAGAAATTTCTAAAAATTAGCTTGTTAAAATTGGAAATATTTGTGTTCTAAAATAAAATTATTTAATTGGTTTTAATTATGGTATTATACCTATACCTTTGTATGTTACGGGCAAAATTATAATCTGTGCTCGGTTGGTTAACTAATGCAATAAACAAAATTGGGAAGATCGTATTAAAAAATTCGAAAGCTTTTTAAAACTTTTAGTGATGATTTCTCAGTAACTACTTGATCAATTTCGGTAAATTGTTTTATTTTAATTCAATAATATTGCATAATTAAAATAAAAAAAGTACATTGAATTTAGTTTGGTGACTATCGAGAAATCATCGTCAAATTTTCTCAAAATACCTTAGAAAAAAACTAAAGTCGGGTAAATTTTTCTTTGAAATTTAAACAAAGATTTCTCAACAACCAACTATCCAAATTTGACAAATTTTTTTATTTTATTTTTATAGTTTCATAGAATTAAAATAAAAAAAAAACTTGATCGAATTGAATAGCTGGTTGTTGTGAAATATTTAAAAGTTAAAAAAATTTGCAACAGCTTATTTTTTAATGACATCTAAACTTTGACCAAAAATTACTCAACACTTACCTGGTCAAATTCTATCAAATTATTTTATTTTAATTTTATGAGGTAGTAGAACTAAAATAAATAAAAAAATTAGTTGAATATGACCAGGTAAGTGTCGAGTAATCTTTGTTAAAAATAAGCTGCAGCCAAATTTTTTTAATTTTTAATAAATATTTCACAACAACCATCTATTCAAATTCGATCAAATTTTTTTTATTTTAATTCTATGAACCCATAAAATTAAAATAAATAAAAAAATTGTCAATTTTGGATAGTTGGTTGTCGAGAAATCTTTATTAAATTTAAAGAAAAATTTACTCGATTTTAGATTTATTTCTAAGGTATTTTAAGGTATTTTAAAATTTTTGACAATGATTTCTCGATGTCTACCAAACTAAATTCAATGTACTTTTTTTTTATTTTAATTATACAATACTATTAATTTAAAATAAAAAAAAACTTACCGAAATTGATCAAGTAGTTACTGAGAAATCATCACTAGAAACTTCAATTTTGTTTATTACATTAGTTAATTGGATGTTCTATGTTATCACCAACCGAATATAATTTTGCTTTTGGCTATTGCATTAGTTAATTGGATGTTCTACGAACATCTTCACGTGGTCACCAACCAAGCACAAAACCCTAGTCACGTCACTCCACAACCAAATAATTACACAAAATCGATTTTTTGGGTCATCATATGATAAGGTTTCACAACTTTTTTTTTGTTATATATATAGCGATAAATTCTCTGACCTTATATTAATTCTAATTTTTTAAAAATGATCAACTTACCGAATGAATGTTTTTTCGAAATATTTAATAACTTTCAGAATCGGAAAGATTATAAAAATTTATTTTCATACCTTCTTGTAAACCGTCAATGGTGCAGAATTATTGTGCCAATATTATGGAGCAGACCAATAGATTATTCTCACGATAAAAGACTCATAAGAATATATCTTTTGGCATTAAACGCTAAAGAACAATCACTGCTTATCCCTTTTAATTTTGTTTTTCCAAACTATCCAAAACCATTATTTGAGTATTCAAGTTATACTACGTTTGTAGACGAAAATTTGGTCTTTGGTATTGTAAGTTGGCTTGATGATGAAGGATATGGAGCTAATGAATCTTGTAGATCTCGTTTAACTACTTATGGTGATATCGATCATGATGTAGAAAATGAAGATTTGGTCGTAAGAGCCATTGAATGTTCTTTAGTTGCAATGTTTCTACGAACAAGTACAAATCTTAAAGATTTATCACTTTGGAGAACTAATATTAATAAAGTAATCTTCGAAAATCTTTTTACAAATACTACTATAATCTCTTTATCATTTGACGAGATTTATTTTGATTCTGAGAAAATAGATGACCTAATAGAATTTATTAGTAAAACCTCTACGATGACTTCATTAGATCTTGTAGATAATCTTCTCGGTTTTGATGATATGAAAGCACTAGCAGAAGCCATTCATAAGAATACTACTCTAACTTCTTTGTATTTTTGTGATTGTGGGTCTAATTTAAAGTGCTTAGAAGCATTATTAGAAGATCTTTATAAAAATTCAAGTCTGATTTCTCTAGATATTGGCGATAATATTATTGAATTTGAAGGTGCGAAAGTATTAGCAAAAGCTCTTTGCACAAACACTACTTTAACTTCCTTAAGCCTTTATAATAATCGACTTGGTTCTGAGGAAGGAAAATTATTAGCAGAAGCACTTTGCGTTAATACTACTCTGATTACTTTAAAAATTTGTCACAATCAGCTTGGTCCTGAAGGAGGGAAAGCATTAGCGGAAGCTCTTCATAAAAATGTCACTTTAACTAATTTAGATATTGCTGATAATGGAATTGAAGATGGTGGAAAGGCATTAGCAGAGGCTCTTTGTCTAAATACTGCATTAACTTTTTTAGATCTTTCTTCTAATAAACTTATTTCCGAGGAAATGAAAGTACTAGCAGAGGCTCTTTGTATAAACACTACTCTAACGTCCTTAAGTATTAGAAGTAATTCTATTAATTTTGAAGGAGGAAAAGTAATAGCACAGGCACTTTGTAAAAACAAAACCTTAACTTACTTAGATTTTAGCCATAATAAGATTGGATTTGAAGGAGGGAAAGCACTAGCAGAAGCTCTTTGTATCAACACTACTCTGACTTCATTAAATATTAGCGGTAATAGTATTGGATTAGAAGGAGGAAAAATTTTGGCAGAAGCTCTTCGAAAGAATTATACATTAACCTCCTTAGATTTTTATGGAAATAATTTTGATTACAAAAATTTAAGTAATTTAAAAAAATTTTCTTGTAAAGTAATATCATTTCGAGAAAAATATGACGTTATTGAAATTAACAACAATACTGATTTATAAAGGCTCCACGGTAGATATCATTCATTCTTGTTTTAAACTTATTATTCTTTATTAATATGTAAAGTTGTTTTCTTATTAAATTTAACAAAATTTACTAAGCTGGCAGAAATTTGAATGCTTAATTTAAATAAATTTATTACTATGTACATTTGTTACCTAAGCTGATAAATATTATGACGTTTATTAATAATTTAGAATTCAAAATTTCAAATTTGGAGATATTTAATATGAACTAAATTTTGCTTTTAATATAAACTATTTATCTCAGTAAACTTATATATATATACGTATATTTAATTCCGTTATTTTATTCAATTAATTATGGTTTAACTCAAATTTAAAGTCGAATTTCAGTACAGTACTATGGTATAAATACAAGTTATTATATATTATTATATAATAAAATGTTACAGTAAATTGTGAGTTATGATACGATTTATCTCATGCCGTGAGGTTTATTAATTTAGAAAAAAATATCATAAATACTGTACATTACCGGATGTGCTAAATATTTCTCTTCTCAATACCATTAAAAAATTGTAGAGTTTTTACTTTCTAGTATATACAATAATAAAAAATTCCTTCGGACTTTAAATGGTTCCCATTTACCTAGTTTATACATTACAGAGAGCTTTGGGCTTTACTAATAAGATCATAATCTTCTAAGAAAATGACTAGTTAAATATCGGGGGAACGATGAGTAATTCATACTCATTTATATGACTATGGTTTTGGTACCACCATAGAGACGCCTTACTATTGTTCTTCAATGGAGCTTCGCCTCAAGCCAAACCCGAATTGGCATTTATTAATTCCTTAGCCGATAAATGCCCCGAGTCTTATTGCTTAGATCACGTTTTTTTGCTGCGGCTGGGACGTCACCTCTTCAACGGTTCCTAGTTACACAAGATCTATTTTTGGATCATCATATGATAAGGTTTCACCTTTTTTTTTTGTTATACGATAAATTCTCTGATCTTATATTAATATTAATTCTAATTTTTTAACTTTCAGAATAAGAAAGATTATAAAAATTTATTTTCATACCTTCTTGTAAACCGTCAATGGTGCAGAATAATTGTACCAATATTATGGAGCAGACCAACGGCTTATTGCCATGATAAAAGACTTGTAAGGATATATCTTTTAGCATTAAACGCTAAAGAACAATCACTGCTGATTCCTTTTAAGATCATTCTTCCAAACTGTCCAAAACCATTATTTGATTACTCAAGTTATACTACGATTGTAGGCGAATTTTTGATTGATAGTGTTGAAAAGTGGCTTGATGATGAAGGATATGGAGTGAATAGTCTCATGGATCTCGGCATAACTACTTTTAATTATGAAGATAATTATGAAGATAATTATGAAGATAATTATGAAGATAATTATGAAGATAATTATGAAGATAATTATGAATATAATTATGAAGATAAAGAAGATTTGGCCGCAAGAGCTGTTGAATGTTCTTTAGTTGCAATGTTTCTACGAAATAGTAAAAATCTTAGAGATTTATCACTTTGGAGAACTAATATTAATAAAGTAATATTTGAAAATCTTTTTACAAATACTACTATAATCTATTTATCATTCGATGAGATTTATTTTAATTCTGAGGAAATAGATGACCTAATAGAAGTTATTAGCAAAAACTCTACAATGACTTAATTAAAACTTTCAAATAATCGTCTTGGTTTTGAGGAAGTTAAAGCACTAACAGAAGCCATTCATAAGAATACTACTTTAACTTCTTTGCAATTTCATAAAACTCAGTCTGATTTAAAGTACTTAGAACCATTAGTACCATTATTAGAGGGTCTTTATAAAAATTCAACTTTGACTTCTCTAGACATTGACTATAATTTTATGGCAGTTGAAGGAGTTAAAGTATTAGCAAAAGCTCTTTGCATGAATACTACTTTAACTTATTTAAATCTTTCTGCCAATCAACTTGGTTCTGAGGAAGGGAAAATTCTAGCAGGAGCGCTTTGTGTTAACACTACTCTGATTACTCTAAAGATTCGTAACAATTGGCTTGGTCCTGAAGGAGGGAAAGCATTAGCGGAAGCTTTATATAAAAATGTTACTTTAACTAATTTAGATATTGCTGATAATGGAATTGAAGATGATGGAAAGGCATTAGCGGAGGCTCTTTGCCTAAATACTTCATTAACTTTTTTAGATCTTTCTTTTAATGAACTCATTTCCGAGGAAGTGAAAGCACTAGCAGAGGCTCTTTGTATAAACACTATTCTAACGTCCTTAAGTATTGGAAATAATTATATTGATTTTAAAGAAGGAGAAGTAATGGCACAGGCTCTTTGTATAAACAAAACCTTAACTTACTTAGATCAATAATGACATTGGGTTTGCAGGAGGGAAAGCATTAGCAGAAGCTCTTTGCATCAACAGTACTCTAACTTCTTTAAATATTAGCAATAATAATATTGGATTAGAAGGAGGAAAAATCTTAGCGGAAGCTCTCCACAAAAATAATACATTAACCTCCTTAGATTTTTATGGAAATAAATTTGATTACGAAAATATAAATAATTTAAAAGAATTTTCTCATAAAAGAATTTCATTTCGAGAGGAATATGGTGCTATCATTTATTAATAAACAATAGTATTGATTGATAATGGTATCGCGGACGGAGTATAGTATTATATATTCTTGTTTAATAAACTTATTGTTTTTTTTAAAATATGTAAATTTGTTTGCTAAATTTACTAAAATTTACTGAGCTGGCGGAAATTTGAATGCTTAATTTGAATAAATAAAATATTATAACTTTTATTACGTAAAATTTCGAGTTAGAAATATTTAATTTTGCTTATATTACAATTTTTTTTGATCTCGGTAAACTATCATTTTTTACTACATTATTTTATTATACTATCTTATTTCTTACTACAATACATACATGTCATATTGTTCATTTATCATTCATCTATCATTATTCTTACATATGTGATTTTCGTATATGACCATAATCACTTTCCCAAAACCTACCTTCTCGAAATACCACTTCCCCGACCCATAATTCCGATCCCTTTTCCCCGTCAAGACATATTTCTGACAGTATATTTTACTGATAGAAATTTTTTACCAAATTATTTTTCCCAACACAACCAATTCTCCGACAGCCTGAATTTCTGAAAATTTTTTTCCGACAGACTTTTTCACCGACAAACCCCTTTCTCCGAAACCTTTTCACCGACAAATATTGTTCTATTTTCAAGAAAAGATAATACTCAATCATTTTTTGATACTAAAATTGCTAATTTTTATTGCCAACATCATAATATGCTTTTAACATTTGCACCAAGAATAAGCAGCTAAATATAGTCAATTAACTTTAACATATTTGCGCGTAAATAAAACCACCACTTTCATTACATACCGTTGAATTATGAAGCAATTTAAGTGCAGTGGGTCGCAAAAAAAAAAAAAAAAAGATTCGAATAACATTATATATGTTGAAAGCCCACCATTCACTATAATTTTTGATTATATCCAAGCTATTGTATATTTGTTCTCATCTAATAGATTTTCAAATCATATAAATATATAAACTCATATATTCGCATGTTGGTGACGTATTTAAATTATTATAATTATGTATGAGTCGTTTACAAATAAATTTAATCAAAATCCTAATTTTGTTTCCGGTCTTAATTATTAATTTATTGAAGAATATATAAATTTATAACGAAGTTAAAAATCTCTGCAGAACCTTTAACATAATGATTGCTTATGTTTATTATAGCAATATCTAACATTATTTATTTATTTAATATTATCTATATCTGGGGTCTTTGCCTTGAAAATGACCTTACGGTACATGATACCGTAAAGGCAAAGACCCCATCTGTTAATTTTTTGATAATAAATTAGTATCACACTTCGTCCTTTTCAACACCATGTCCATCTTTTAATAACTACCAAATACAAATATTCTATTAGCGTTCCATCACTGCTAATTTTTGATTATAAATAAAGCTATGATTGAGTGTTTAAACGTATTAAAAAATTTTTCAAACTTCCGCATAACCTAAATTTTAAACACTAGGTACTTATATAGTTTAAAAATTTTTATACCAGTACAATTGAAGAGCTTCATTTAATTGAGCAAGCTAGAGACAATTTCGGGACATAAATTTGTCTGATTGAAACCTTTTACAATAAAACTCCATAAGTGCAAACTCAATAAATACACACCCTCTTTAAATGCACACTCAAGTTCTGGCCCCAAAATATACATGCCCTCTATAAATTCTCTCTCTCTTATTAATCTCTAAGCGCACTTTGTTGAAGCAAGGTCCCAAGAGCGTGCACCTATAGAGGTTTTTACTCTATTATATAAAATAATTAGCTCCGCACGCCAAGACTGAATGTGCAGGGTTAATTATAAGATATTATTACATCCAGACAAACTTTCAAAAAAATTTTACCTATTCATTCAATAGTTTCCAAAGATTTTCTAAACCATGTGCAGGTAAAAATTAAGTGGATGTTCTATAGAATAGGTGGGCAATATAAAAATAAACTCCGCTAATGATTAGTAATCATTGATAGATATTTAGCGGAATTACGGAGTTTGCGGAGTTTGTACACCTATCCTATAGATATCCAATTAAGTTTCTAATAAAATATTTTATAATCAATTTAATTTTTGATTCAATAATTTGGCAACCTTCGGGCAAAATGATCATTTTACATTTTTCTTCTACCAAAAAAAGTCACCCCGAGAAAGAGGAGACTCAAAAAATTGGGTTAATTGTATAAAAACTCTAAAGCTGAAAAACAATTCACTACGTAGAAGAACGTGTGGGCGTATTTTAAGTAACCAGTGTAAGTAAATATTACTGATTTCACTGATTGCAAAGTAACCAGATTTAAATTTACGATTAACACAGCAATTACAAAGAAAAAATGACGAACATAATTATATTAAAGAATTAAGAATGAATCCGATTCCATTTTTGTTGCAATTTAAGAGAATACCGTACATTCCTCAAGCAATTGAAAATTACTAATATATGCTTATATTGTATCACTTCTTTATATATATATACAGACCAGAAATTTATTATCAAAAATAGTATTATACTTCTCTTTCAACTTTATTTTGTAACTTAACAAAGACAGTATAACGTGATAAAATTGTGGTAATGTGAAACGGTGTACGACGTGCAATGAAATTCCTTTACTATCGTTATTCATAATATCAATAACCTTCATTGACAACGCATTCGCATTCATTAAAAAACATATGCAGGTATTCATTATATCATACCGATAACAATAAAGAGTCATAATATATTTTTTAATAAGTTTAGATTATTATGCAAAAAAAAAAACATTAACAATTAAGCGAGCAGTTCTAACGCAAAGGTAACTAACTATATCGATATAGTTTACATAATCAAATATATAATTAATTATATTATTAATTATTGTATACGTAGCCAAGCGATTAAGTAAATAAAATTTAATTCATTAGCCGAGTCAGAAAAATTTATTCGGATTGAATCACTATGTTCTATCATTTAAGGTTATTTGTATCGCTTGTGATTTCCAGTTTCATTAATGTTGTTAAACTTTCACCAAAGATAAACGTATCATTATTGTGTTGCTTTGGCATTTCAATTTAGACAAATAAATCTATTTATTATAAATAAAGTCCAAAATTGTTTGATTAACACTTCATATATAGAAAGAGTCATGAAAATCTGTGCAATGCTTTGTATTCATGCGCCACGGTGTTTATATAAAAGATTTGTAATTACCATTATTAAATTTTTAGAGACTTTCTGAAATTTTGTACGCAATAATTTACAAAAACGTTCAAAAAATAATCATGGCTTCCGTTAAAGCATATTCAGGCTCAAGTAACTCTACAACAGCTTTTAATGCAGCAACAACAGTTGTTACTACAGTTACTGATGTAGTAGCTCTCTATGTGCCTCTAATCACTGCGGTAAAAGCTTTAGTTGATGAAATTTATAAAATTTGTAATGCTGCAGAATGTAATAAAGAAATATGCTTTAGAATGAAAAACCGAGTAAAAGCAGCAGAATGCTCTGTGGAAACAATAGAAAGAAGTATAGATACTAAGAAAGAATTTCGTGAAAAATCGTATTATTTAGCTTTTGATAAATTTAAAAAAATTTTGATAAAAGTTAAAGATTTTACTATGGATGTATCAAATCTTAAAGGTTTTAAAAGATTTATTAATGCACAAGATGTAAAAACTAGATATGAAGGGTTAACAAAAGAATTTGATGAATCTATGCAAGACCTGCATTTTGCTGTCGTTGTTGATAATCTATTTGATAAAGAAGAAGAAACTAAAAATATTGATAAAGAATTAAAAGAAGTTAGTCAAGTAAGTATAATCGTTTAGAAATATCTTATCTTTAACATTAATTTTAAATTTTTATTTTTATGACTATCTCATTTTTAGCTTCTTAGCAAACTCGGTGATCAATACGAAAAGTTGGCACAAGACGTAAACATTATGAAAGCTAACAAACAAGCAAGTGAAGTCAATGAAAACAAGATTAATGAAAATGAATTAGTGGATCCTACATTTCGAAAAGATGATGATGTACGTGGCAATGTTGTCAAAAAGATTTATCAATCGTTTAACGTTGAAGTTGCATGCAAACCAGTTGAAAATTCCGAACGTCATGAAGCTGAATTAACAATTCTTAGCAAAATAAGTCAATCACCTCATATACTTCGTTTTTACGGTCATTCAACTGCTAATAACCGTCAAGTTATGGTTTTTGCATGGGCTGAGCTTGGAACTTTAAAAGAACTTTATAACAAATTTGATATTCCTTGGCCTAGAAAAATACAAATGATTAATGATATTTGTCGTGGTATTTCATTTTTACGTACTGTAAATATTTTTCATCATGATCTTAGATGTGAAAATATTTTTGTAAGTATAGCTAAGTATAATGAATAATATTTAGTATGTTTAATATGTTAGTATGTTTAGTAAGTTTGAATGATATTTATTAAACGCTCAATTATAGGTACTACGTGGTTTGAACGTAAAAATTGGAAATTTCAAACATGCTCGTAAAATAGATGATCATTCTCGTAACCTTAAAGATTTATTAGTGGATATTATTCGTTGGATGGCTCCTGAACTAATTGAGAAAAAATATAAAGAAGGAAGTAAACATGTAAACGAAAGAGTTTATACTTTTGATTGTGAAATGTTCAGGTATTTATTGTTCAATTTTATAATGATCTTTGAATATATCACTTTATCAGTCATTTTCTAAATTAATTGACATTCTCCAAAAATTAGTTTTGGAATGCTTATTTGGGAACTTTGTTATGAAAAGGTTCCTTATGAAAGTTGGGATGTGCCACGAATCATAGATCACGTTTTGAAGGGTAAGAGAGAAAATGTTTCTGAAGGAAGATTTAAAAACTTTGATGATAAAGAAATTCAGATAGAATTTATTAGGATCATTAATAAAGGTACTTTATTATCTTTATAAATTTTATAAATTTTATCCATTTTACTGTTTTACCATTTGTATTTTTAATTTATTTCCTCTTAATTGACAAATAGCATGGCTTCATACCCCAAATTCACGAATATCTATTGCGGAACTAAGCTATAAACTTGATGAATTGGCTGAAAAATACCCACTTCCGCATAATACACCATTGCTTTTACAGAATAATGAATTGGATTTTGAAGGAAAGAATTGTCAAGATTATACAGAATGTTTGTCACCAAAGTTAGAAATAAAAATTGAGAATCAGATTATTCCGGAATCTTTACTTCCAAGATTTGATGATGATCCTGAGGAAATTATTGAGGAAAATGATATTATTGTGCCTCTTGAAGATGGTGTAAAGTTACATAATGCAAAGAAATATGAAGATGCATGGAAATGTTTCATACAAAATTCTGAACTTCCTGCTGCAAAATTCTGGCAAGGTTATTATTATTACAATGGGTATTTCGTAGAAAGAGATATAGATAAAGCCAGAAATCTTTTTAAAGAAGCTGCTAATGAAAATCATACTGAATCACAATATCGGTATGCGGTTATGTTACTTTCTAAAAAAGAGGATGATGAAGCTGCAAAAGATAAAAATCGTCAAGAAATTATACGTTATTTTAAATTAGCGGCTGAAAAGAAAAATATTGATGCAATGTATTATTTGGGTGATATTTATTTGAATGGAAAACTTAGAGTACCTAAAGATGAAGAGCGTGGATTAAGTTATTTAAAATTAGCTGCTAAAAGTAATAATAAGAAAGCATTAGAAAAATTAGAGAAGCTAGGTATAAAAGTTTAGGTTTTGTTTTTTATTTTATTGTGCTTTTCAATTTACATCACATACCACATGGAAATTGTAGCTAGTATTTAAACTGCAAACTTAAGGTTGAATTACCCGGTCTTTTCTTATTTATTTATTTTATTATATATGATATCTTATTTAATTTTTATTATATATTATTTTAATCTTTTATTAGATATGATTTCTTTATTTTATTATATATGATATTTTTTTATTTTAATCTTTTATTATATATGATTTCTTTATTTTAAGAAGTAAAATTTTCTATTTTATCTTTTTAGTAGTAATCTGACATATTTTAAATAAATGTACTAACTGATTCAAAAAGACGGAGACTTAGGAAATTTTCTAACTCTATTATATCATGGTTTTATACAGTGTTTATTTTTCACAGTGCACGCACATGCGCACACTGTGAAAAATAAACAATGGCTTTGTATCTAATTCGTATTAATATCTAAAGTAAAATTAACCGGTGGTGAAATTCACACCTAAGAATTTTTAGGGTTAGGGTATTAAGATTTTTTTTTTTATATAAAATATAAAGAGCTAATATAAGGTCCCGATCTCAGTTTTCGTGAAGTTTTCAGGGGTTCTGAACATTTTTACTTAGAGCACCCGATCCCGTTTACTTAGTACATTTTTGAGATACAACCCCTGATGAATTTCACCTCTGGTGAGCGCTAAAATCGTCCTATTTTGAATAGAAAATTTTTAAATTACTAAGTAAATATTACACAATTTAATTAATGAAAATCAGGTTAGTAAATGTGCAAATTTATATATATTTCGGTAAAATGCGCATGAATGCGCATTAATGCGCATGATACCGCATGATAAAAAATTTTTTTAAAATTTTTATCTTTATTACTGATAATATATCTAAATAAAGATATTACATATTTATCCTTAATCAGATTT
>CAJVPY010002454.1:0-16144 GCA_910591965.1 Dentiscutata erythropus | reverse complement strand
ATTGAAATTTTGTTTTCCTTCCAGGTCTAGAGTGTTGTGGTTGGTTTGGTAATCCAGTTCCTATTGCAGTGAATTGTCGTCTATTCTGCAATTGTGTTGCTAATTGTTGTATTTGTTCAGGGTTAAGATTATTGTTTGGTGGTTGTGTGAATGGTATCTAACTTTTGTATTGTTTCTTTTTTTTGTTTATATATTTAATACAGATAATAAGAGTTGTTATGATTGTTGTTAATACAGTTAATATTGCTCCTAATACTTCAATGATTGTTACTAGGTTATTGTTTGAATTATTTGTTTGTGTGGGTGTGACTATTACAATAGATAGTTGAGTGTTTAAAATGGATAATGGAGTTTGAATTGATTGTGTTGGATTTGTAGATAATATGGTAGATGATACAATTGTAGTTGTTGAGATTGGCGTTATTGTGATTGAGATTACAATCTGTGCTAATGTGATTTTTAAGTATAATGTAAGTATTGTCAAAATAAATAATAGTAAGATTCGTATATTCATGTAAAATAGCTTCACTTGTATTGTTTCCAATAATATAGTATTGTCAAAGGTGATCAGTCTCTGAGTTTACTGTTAAGCATATTAGTCTCTTTATTCACTAATAGTTCTTCATTATTGGGGTTCAATCCGGTAAGTATATATTACTTAACAAGTTTCTCAATATTACACATTCAAATACGATAATAGTTTCTTTGTTACAAAAGTTTCTTTATTAATAAATATGAATTGGTTATAATATATGTATACAGGTTTTATAATTCAATAGAGTAGTTTAAGCTTTCGATAAATATAGTGTTTAGCTATTATAGCTGTTATTATTATGAGTAGTGTCGATAAAATTATTAATAATATTGCAAGAATAACTATGAGTAATGAATCGCTATATGTTCCTAAGTTTTCAATTGGTTTTATTGAAAAAATCAAAGTCTTCATTATTAATGTATCCAGGATCATGGCTTTCGCTATTTTTACTACTTTTAGTTGAAACCACTTTTTTTATGCCAGAAGCTTTAGGTGTCTTTTGACTTGCAGACACTTTCTTAGAAGTACGTTGATTTCGTTTTACACTAGTTTTCTTGGCTATTATAATAATTTTCTTTGAAATACACAATACGATTAACAACTATAAAAATTAAGCAGTTTGGAAAATAAATTTATAATTAATACATCTCATAAGTATGTACTATTTGTTTATTTTATATGATGTATAAAATCTGTTTTATGCACATGATTTTTTCAACAAGGAAGTTTTTTTATAAGCTTAGTAAAATCGTGCAATGTAGAATGAATTAATTAAGTAATCAGTACCCAAGTAAGTTCCCCGTACTATGAGTAAGAGTATCTAAATTGATTTATTAATTAGAACAAAGACTAATTTAATTTTTTTTGGACTTTTACTCTTGAATTATATTATTTACGTCATTTCTCATAAAATTACATATATTTCCTTATGTTACTATGATTTTTTAATTAATCAATTAATTAATCATTCCATCCATCATTAATTATTACACTATATCGATACACCCGATCCTGATCGATCCCTCAGAGACATTATTACTACAATTTCGACTCTATTGAAAGTCACCAACTTGCTACAACTGATAGAAGATAGGAATAGTAATAATCTATAAGAGAAGTTTTGGAATTCTTAATTTATAACATCTTTATTTAATATTATAGAATTAGCACTTTGAATCTAGAAGTAGAATTTTATTAAATGCATAGTGATAGTCGAATTTGATGCTTCTAAGAATATGCATCATATTAAAAATACGTATGTACTAAAATAGGTTGGATTATATATTACGACCAACCTGTAAAAACTTGTTTGAAGTATGCACATATAATCAGATCGGCTCAGATCATAGTGAGAATTATGCTGAGATGAATATTATAGCGATACTTTTGTAGTTTTAAAAGAACAAAAGACTTTTTTATTTCACCTAACAAAAGGTATATTCGAATTGAAGTATTAGTAGCTTGTAACAATGATCTGATTAAATTGATTAATAATATTTATCAAATATAGCTATATTATTTAATTCTATTTATTTAATTTAATTTATTATTTTATACATAAGTATAATTTATTAAAAATAGACTATTTAAATTTATAGCAAATAAATTATTTACTTTAAAAGCTTCGAGCATTAACAGTTAAAAATAAATTATCTATTTTTTAGATCAGATTAAATTTTGTTGAGAATTCATTGTTTATCATGTAAAAAATGCAAAAGTAATACTTGAGCGACTTTTATCCATAAATTTTTGAAGAAAAAAAGATGAGTTGAATCTCGTTTGGTTAATTTATTTAATTTCAAACCAACTAAAAATTTATTTCCATTCATTGAGTGAAGTGCTTGAGATCACCTTTACTCAGTACAGCAATATTATTAAATTTCATCTGTATGTATATTCGAAATGCTTGGTATGATTAGTTTGTACAATAAACCTAACAAGAAATAGTAAAAAATAGTTATGTTCATACGTACATACTTCTTTTCAATTCTAATTCTGGGTCATATGCTACAGTTTGGGTAATATATAATAATGATCACTAGGTTAAGAATTTGGTTAAATTTTGTTCTTATTTTCGATTTTGCGAAAAAAATAGTAAAGGTTTACTATTTAAGAATTTGCAGTATAAATTTAGTTTTTCTCTCAAAATTACAATTTTATGAAAATAATAATAACAAGAAAATTCAATGATTTATGCTAGTTACTGATTTATTCAGAGACTCAGTGGTGATAAGCGTAGGTTACACAAGATCAGATCTGCATATAAATACAATTTTTTTTTTTACTTTCATTTTTCTTTTTTTACGTCTAGTATTAAATTTCACCCTTTCTCTTTTTTTGCTTCTAAATAATGTCACTGGTATCGTTAATCTTCTTTAGTCGTGTCTTTTGTTTAAAAACTTTCATATTTCTCTTTCTATGCTTTTAAGTTATCATTGTTGGTGTCGTTAATCTTCTTTAGTCATGTCTTTTGTTTAATAACTTTCATATTTTCTTTCTATACTTTTAGATAATGTGGTAACTGATTCAGTACTTTCTCTTTCAGTATACGTCGTTGGTGTTGTTAATCTTCTTTTGGCATGTTTTTGGTTTAAGAACTTTTGTATTTCTCTTTCTATACTTTTAAGTAATTGTCATTAATATCGTTAATCTTCTTTAGTTGTGTCTTTTGTTTAATAACTTTTGTATTTCTCTTTTTATACTTTTAAATAATCGTCATTGGTGTCGTTAATCTTCTTTAGTTGTGTCTTTTGTTTAATAACTTTTGTATTTCTCTTTCTATACTTTTAAATAATGTGGTAACTGATTCGGTACTTTCTCTTTTGGTATACGTCGCTGGTGTCATTAATCTTCTTTAGTCATGTCTTTGGTTTAAGAGCTTTCATATTTCTCTTTATATGCTTTTAAGTAATCGTCGTTGGTATTGTTAATCTTCTTTAGTTGTGTCTTTTGTTTAATAACTTTCATATTTCTCTTTCTATACTTTTAGATAATGTGGTAACTGATTCAGTACTTTCTCTTTTGGTATACGTCGTTGGTGTCATTAATCTTCTTTTGGTGTGTCTTTGGTTTAAGAACTTTCGTATTTCTCTTTTATACTTTTAAGTAATTGTCGTTGGTGTTGTTAATCTTCTTTAGTTATGTCTTTTGTTTAATAACTTTCATATTTTTCTTTCTATACTTTTAGATAATGTGGTACCTGATTCGGTACTTTCTCTTTCGGTATATGTCATTGGTGTCGTTAATCTTCTTTCGGCGTGTCTTTGGTTTAAGAACTTTCGTATTTCTTTTTTATACTTTTAAGTAATCATCGTTGGTGTCATTAATTTTCTTTAGTCGTGTCTTTTGTTTAATAACTTTCGTATTTCTTTTTCTATTCTTTTAGATAATGTGGTAACTGATTTGGTACTTTCTCTTTTAGTATACATCATTGGTGTCGTTAATTTTCTTTCGGTGTGTCTTTGGTTTAAGAACTTTCGTATTTCTTTTTTTATACTTTTAAGTAATCATCATTGGTGTCATTAATCTTCTTTAGTCGTGTCTTTTGTTTAATAACTTTTGTATTTCTCTTTCTATACTTTTAGATAATGTGGTAACTGATTCGGTACTTTCTCTTTTGGTATATGTCGCTGGTGTCATTAATCTTCTTTAGTCATGTCTTTTGTTTAAGAACTTTCATATTTCTCTTTCTATACTTTTAAGTAATCATCGTTGGTGTCGTTAATCTTCTTTAGTCATGTCTTTTGTTTAATAACTTTCATATTTCTCTTTCTATACTTTTAGATAATGTGGTAACTGATTTGGTACTTTCTTTTTTGGTATACGTCGCTGGTGTCGTTAATCTTCTTTAGTCATGTCTTTGGTTTAAGAACTTTCGTATTTCTCTTTCTATGCTTTTCAGTAATCGTTATTGGTGTCATTAATCTTCTTTAGTCGTGTCTTTTGTTTAATAACTTTCGTATTTCTCTTTTTATACTATTAGATAATGTGATAACTGATTCGGTACTTTGTCTTTTGGTATACGTCGCTGGTGTCGTTAATCTTCTTTAGTCGTGTCTTTGGTTTAAGAACTTTCATATTTCTCTTTCTATGCTTTTAAGTAATCATCGTTGGTGTCATTAATCTTCTTTAGTTATGTCTTTTTTTTAATAACTTTTGTATTTCTCTTTCTATACTTTTAGATAATATGGTAACTGATTCGGTACTTTCTCTTTTGGTATATGTCACTGGTGTCGTTAATTTTCTTTCAGCGTGTCTTTTGTTTAAGAACTTTTGTATTTCTCTTTCTATACTTTTAAGTAATCATCGTTGGTGTCGTTAATCTTCTTTAGTCATGTCTTTTGTTTAATAACTTTCGTATTTCTCTTTTTTATACTTTTAGATAATGTAGTAACTGATTCGGTACTTCTCTTTTGGTATACGTCGTTGGTATTATTAATCTTCTTTAGTCATGTCTTTGGTTTAAGAACTTTCATATTTCTCTTTCTATGCTTTAAGTAATCGTCGTTGGTGTTATTAATCTTCTTTAGTCGTGTCTTTTGTTTAATAACTTTCGTATTTCTCTTTCTATACTTTTAGATAATGTGGTAACTGATTCAGTACTTTCTCTTTTGGTATACGTCGTTGGTGTCGTTAATCTTCTTTCGGCATGTCTTTGGTTTAAGAACTTTTGTATTTCTCTTTCTATACTTTTAAGTAATCGTCATTGGTGTCGTTAATCTTTTTTAATCGTGTCTTTTGTTTAATAACTTTCATATTTCTTTTTCTATACTTTTAGATAATATAGTAATTGATTCGGTACTTTCTCTGTTATATATGTCGTTGGTGTCATTAGTTGGTACTTAACTTTTGGCGCGTCTTTTGTTACTTGTACCTTCATCTTTCGGTGCATCTTTTGTTGCTGGTATCTTTAGTTTGGTGATTTTATTTTTTTTTGGTGCTTTTTGTGTTGTTGCTTGTTGCTTGTTGCTTGCATCATTAATAGGTGCTTTCATCTATGGGTGTGTATAGTTGTGCATAGCCATTGGAATAGTGAAATCTAATAATACTATGTAAAACGATGTAAAATATGTTATTGTTATAAATAATAAAAAATTAAGTATTATTATAATAAAATTGAATATAAAATAATATATAATTACAATAAAAACATATTTATAGTATAATAATTTTATTTAAAAATTACAATAAAAATGTATTTAAAATACAATAAAAATATATTTATAATATAATAATTTTATTTAAAATTAAAATAAAAATATATTTAAAGTATAATAATTTTATTTAAAAATTACAATAAAAATATATTTAAAATACAATAAAAATACATTTATAGTATAATAATTTTATTTAAAAATTAAAATAAAAATATATTTAAAATATAATAAAAACATATTTATAATATAATAATTTTATTTAAAAATTAAATAAAATATAATATTATTATTAAAAAAATTATTATAAAAATATTTTTAAATTATAATAAAAATATTTTTATAATATAATTAAATTATTTTAAATAATATTATAAAAATAATTTTATAACATATTAGTTATATTATAATTACTAACTTATTACTAGTAATTATAGTAGAACCACTAGCGGGCTAAATAAGAACATATATTTATAAAAGGTTAGATATAATTATTATCAGAAATAATATAAATTGTATACATTACTTTAGTAGACCAGGTGTAAGATATTGTGTCAAATACTTGAATCTGTATTTTAATATTAATCAAAAGTAAAACTTAAAATAAATATTTAAAATTATTGTCGTAGCTGATGCTGAAATTCGGGATCACGATTTGAAAATGTAAGCCCTGTAAAATCCACATCTACTCTTTAATTATCAATTCTAATCCTAAAAAAAAAAAAAAATACTTTCAAAAATTTCTGAAAATTCATATCATAATAGGCCAAAATTTCAGCATCAACCAATTTTAGAATCAGCCGCGACAATTATAAAATGCATAATATTAAGACTATTATTCCATACCTGAGCCATATTAACAAGTGAAATTGTTGACGTACTAACCCCACCAATATAAATAATAAGACCATTTGGTAAAAATGTAGCAGTATAGTCGACATAAGCAAAGACAATCTGAGACTGAGTTGGTGTTGACCAAGTCATAGTAGTAATATCAAGTATATTCATATCATTATAATAAATAATTTTTGAACTATTAAAATTTGTTCCACCAAAAATAAAAATCTTTCCATTATTGTCAACAACAGCTTGTATTTCATTACGAGTTGCAAAGCTAGAATTAAAATTATTAATAGTTGGTGTTGTCCATTGTGAAATCTTAGAATTAAATTTATATACTGATGATGTATATGAATAATCTACTGTATTAGTTATCCATGTTCTTCCTCCGACTAAAAAAACTGTAGAATTATCAATATGACTAAGGCAAGAGCTACCAAAGTTATATCCTAATGACATTGCAGCATCACTATGCCATGTGGGTGTAGAAATATTAAATGAACTCGATAAATCAAGATACCAAACTTCATTAGAATCACTTGTAGGAGAAGTGTCTCCACCAAAGAAATAAAGTTTAGTACCAACTAATGTGCTAGCTTGATTATGTCGAGGACTAGGTGCATTTTGGCAAATAACAAAAAGATATACCGAGCTAAATATAACAAAAAAAAGGATAAAATATAACGATTTCATGATGATACCGAAGAATTGTATTAAGCACTAGTACGTATTTATGCTGTGATAGTTCAATCTGAGCATATATTCATACTTATTTCGTAAGTGATACGAACAAAAAAAGTGAATTTTTATATATTTTCTGTTCAACATTAATTTATTGCGTTGGCTTTTTTTTTGTTTTTTTTTAATACGTACAATCAGACTCCCTAATTTAAAAATGTGCAATTGTGCTTATAAAGTTGACAAAATTACTAATATTGACGGGTCCAAAAAAGAAATAAAATAAAATAAAATAAATTCTTTATGCTTCACAACAACGATGCATAATTGTTTACTAATCCCCGATCACTATATCAAGATCAAATAATTAATACCCGGATCAGGGCAAAAAATACTTACTTTTTTGCCGGCCACTCAAAAAGTATCATTTTTGACTCCCCATATACTAAGTCTGATTGGCTAAAAAAAAAAATTAACATAGTCAATTATTGTAACAATTTAAATACATACACTTCTGAATCTGATGTATCAGAAAAGACACTTTGCATTGGCGTAGTAAATGGCCGGTAAATAAGTACGTAGGTATTTTTTGCCCTGACCCGGATCCATATGTGAAAATTTCGTTTCCGCTAATTCCCAATGGATCAGGATTATACATGCTGTAGAAACTAATTGCGACTGTACTGAATGTTTTTAGGCTTCGGTTTTTCTGTAAAAATAAAGCCGCAAACTATAATTTATGCCGCAATTCGAAATAAAATGGCGAAATCTAAAATATATGTCAAAACCTAAGTTATAGCTGTTCTCATAAAATTTGGGACATCTGATAAAAATTGATCAAATGATTTGTAGCTGATTCGATATGTTTTTGATTTCAGTAATGAACGGTTATGTAATAATATCAAAGATAATGTATATCGACATCACTATTTTATTTTTGCGCTTCAGATAAGTTGGATATTATTAAAGGTTCCTTAGTTGTTTGATCAACCGTTTCAATATTTTATCAGATTCATACTGCTTTGCTTTTTGGTTTATATTTTAAAAATTAATTTATATTACATAAATAAATAAAATACTTATATAGATTTTACTATGATTTTATTGATTATAATTTTCAAACCAGTTTTGACAAATATTGAAAACTTAGCTGTTTGGAATTATAATTTGAGCTATATTTTCTTTAGTTCAGTCAATAAAACTTGTTCACATAGGATTTTTAGTGCCTCTTCGTGTGATATATTTTTATGTTTTTTGTTAAGATCTACCGTAGTGCACTGACCAAAAGACCCGGGGTCTAATACAAAATACCCAACAAAAAACTTACAAAAGACCCGGGTATATTATACAGCAGCGGGCCAGTGCCGCAAGAAAAAAAATTTTCAAGCATATACATATTCTGCACTTACAATAAGCAGTCTAAAATTTTAAAAAAAACCTATATTAATTAATAGAGGCCTCGTGTTTTGCACCGGGTACTTTGCAAGGGGGGATATTGAAAAAGGGGGATACTTTGGTCAGTGCACTACGGTATTTGTTGGCAAGAGCGGACATGCATTCAAGCGAAATCTTAATTTTGAATGGGTTGACATTGTAATACATTCACAAAAAAATATCAAAAGTTCCAAAACACATTCCCTTTTTTTAATGACCTTATACATAGAGATTATTTATGCAAATATAAATTTGCATAAATGATCTCTATGTATAAGGTCACTTAAAAAAAAAGGGACTGTGCTTTGGAGCTTTTGAAACATCCGGTATAATTATCGCTATATTACTAATCAAGCTCAAATCAAATCACTACCGAATCAAAAACTTATCGAATCGGGCCAAATAATCATTCGGTCAATTTTTTACCAGATGTCCCAAAATTTACGAGAACAGCTGTAATTTCCGCGGTTTTGTCTTATAAATTCTACTATTTATATTAATTTTTTTATTTATCATTATTATAAAATGCATTTACTTATTAACAATGCACAATCTCAAAGTTATCTACCAAAACATCAATATCGAATTCCATGCTACCATAGTCTTCTTTAAATTTGTTTTTCAAAATTTAGAATTAATTTATCAACTTCCGTACATTCGGTACTAAATGATCTAAATCTTTCTGCTTTTCACGTGCTAATATTTACTCTCTTGCCATAGTGTCCATGATCTTTGCGCTCTTCTTTTTGGATATAAATAACTCCATACCTTTTTGGTGGTCGTTCAGTTGTATTTCATAACTTGAAATTTGTAGCAATATGAGGATAATAAATAAAATATGCTTTTAATTATACATCGGGAAATTTTTTTAGTGCAGTTCTGTACAGATTTGCAAAAAAATCAAATAACGATAATAAATCAAATGAAAATTTAAAATTTTGCGGTTTTTATGCAAAAATCTGCAAAAATGCAGATTTTTGCAAATTTACACTTTTTAATTTTCCCGATGTTATATTAATTATACTTTATTACTTCATTGCGGTTTGCAAAAAGTTGTAATCCCGTGATTGTTGTAATGAAAATTTCCGAGATTCTAGATTTTCTAAATCATATTTTCTACATATTCGTTGAAATCTGTAAGATCGGAAAATCTGCTGATTTCGCATGACATCATGATCGGCTAAGGTCACACCTTTTTGCAAACCGATATGTATCATGTGAATACCATCATAATTATGTCACAATCCGATTTTCATGATTTTTTTACGCGCAATCCCACATTTTAAAATTTTTTTATATAAACCCTCACTTTTCAGTGAGTAAGACGGACGATTGATTTATGCATTAATGTTACACGGGTTTGCTCATCAAAAACATGACTGTTTATCAAAAAATCGTCCAATTTTCACAAAACTTTACCAGGGTGTTATACGGCTGCAAGGTAAATGGTTTGCTTAAAAACATCTAACGCATTTCATTTGCAAAAACCGTAATAACTGGTAATAGCTTGTTCTTTCCCAATCAATTCTACGCATTTGTAGGCGAGTATATTAATTATTAAAATTGGCACAACATTTATGAAATTCTAAAGCAAGTTGATTATTTGATTCAAAATCTAATGATTTAGTTAAATCTATAAGCATTACTTCATACCTACTAATGAATCAAATGAAGCATTAGTACTCTTTTTTTAAAAAAAATACCTGCAGATTTAACTAAATCATTGGAGATTGAACCAAATAATGCATAAACATTGAGAAGCTTTTTAATTAATACTGTATTCATTTTCACTATTAATCTGAGTAAAATATCAAGTTTTTCTATTTTTTAAATTCTTTTTCATTACTTTCCATATTATAATTGTTATTATTAAAGTCTTTTTTGGTAAGTGTATTTGCCTCTTTTAATTTAGATTAATAATTTTTGATCATCTTTGAAAATTTCTTTTTTATAAAACTTAATACAATGTTTGCATTTTCACTATAACAATCATTATAATAATCATGACTACAAACAAATATTATACCATTGTTATTAACAAGTAACACTAGGGTGTTCAATAAACTAATTTAATCAAAACATAGTTAGATGGACAGTGTTGTCAATGGACATGGACATATAAAAATATGGACGTCCATGTCCATGAACATATAAAACTATGGATATGTCCATGTCCATGGACATTGGGCATTGTGTCCATGGACTGTTCATATCCAATAATTTGCTTGGACATATGTCCATGTACAACACTGGATATAGACACTTATAATTTGGCATGAGTAGGGTTAAGTAGAGATGTGCGAATGCAAGCTTTTTTTGGCTTTGCATTGCATAATGCAACATTATGTCGCATGATGCATTATGCAATTCTGTATAATATGCTGTGAACCTCTTAAACCTATATGCAGTGAACAGACTTTGTATATTACTGAGAGGTTGAAAACACAAAATATAGTGGAAACAGACCTGATAGATTAATTTTTTATTGATTTCACAGGCTATATGAATTTGATAGAATCAAGTGTCTATAAAGTGATTGTTGATAAAATGACATGGATCAAAATTACATAATAACTTCTATGTGCATTTTTAAATTTTAGACAACTTGCTTCGCATTATGCAGCATTGTGCAGCATGTAACATTGCTGCATAATGCATATACGGCACATCTCTAGGCATAAGTATAAGCATGGGCATGGTATAGGCATGGGTGTGGGTATTGGCATGAGCATGACATTGAATATAGACACAGCATAGGCATAAACATGGCACGGGCATGTTACTATTAAAACCTACTCCCGGAGTGAGATCTGCTCCCTGATACTTGTGTGAATGTAAGAGTTAATGCAAAAACATACTTCCGATACTGAGTGAGAGCTTAGTGTGAATGTGAGAGTTACTACAAAAACCTACTCTCGATACTGAGTGAGATCTACTCCCCTATACTAGTGTGAATGCGAAAGTTACTACAAAAACCTACTCCCGATAATGAGTGAGAGCTGCTCCTCTATATTAGTGTGAATGCGAGAGTTACTACGAAAATCTACCCCGATACTGAGTGTAAATGTGGGAGTTACTACGAAAATCTACTCCCGATACTAAGTGAGAGCTGCTTTCAATACTAGTGTGAATGTGAGAGTTATTACTAAAACCTACTGAGTGAGTGAATGCGAGAGTTACTACAAAAACCTACTCTCGATACTGAGTAAGAGCTGCTCCCTTATACTGGTGTAAACGCGAGAGTTACTACTAAAACCTAATCCCAATACTGAATGAGAGATGCTCCTGATACTAATATGAATGCTCCCGATACTAGTGTGAATGTGAGAGTTACTACAAAAACCTACTCCCGATACTGAGTGAGAGCTTAGTGTGAATGTGAGAGTTACTACAAAAACCTACACCGATACTGAGTGAGAGCTGCTCCCCTATACTAGTGTGAATGCGAGAGTTACTACAAAAACCTACTCCCGATACTGAGTGAGAGCTGCTCCCCTGTACCAGTGTGAATGCGAGAGTTACTACGAAAATCTACTCCCGATACTGAGTGAGAGCTGCTCCCCTATACCAGTGTGAATGCGAGAGTTACTACTAAACCCTACCCCTGATACTGCTACCGATACTAGTGTGAATGTGAGAGTTACTACAAAAACCTACTCCTGATACTGAGTGAGAGCTGCTCCCCTATACTAGTTTATATAGTAAAATGGATTGTCAAAAATATGTCTTGTCAGAAAATAGGGTCATCAGTATTATGGTGTTGGAGGCTAAATGGGCGACAACACAGACCAAACAATCACCCAAAAACACACAAATCCAACCCACACCTTTCGATATACTCGATTGGTAGAGGCGGTTTTGATTTGGCAAGGTAAAGGCTAAATCAAGTATATTGTGGGTTTTAAACAATCGATTTTTATATTTATTCAAACACTTTCTTCATTGTCCTTTATTAGAGGGCGAAAAGAGCCCATATTTATACATTTTACATGCGGGGAAAGAACTAAAGAAAAATAAAAGAACTTTTCCTAATCTAACCCCAAGCCCCAACACGCCACTCCACGCCATGCCAGCTTTGCCTTCTCCGGCTAAGCTTTTGACACTACCAAGCTCAAATCGGTTCAATCCCGATTCTCCTTTTCTTTGTGGCTTTTGCCACAATTTAGCCATGTTTCAGCCGCAATCCAGCCACCATTACCTGCGCTTTGGTTCGGGTCTTTGTCACGTTTGTGACGTCGATTTTGACGCAGCAGGTTTTGGTAGTTTTGCCGGTAACAATGGACTCGAAGAAATGTTACTTCGATGAAGTGGATTCAGAAAGTTGAGCAACAACATTATTTTTTTTTTGATTGTTAAAATTATTTTCTCCAATTACTATAGCATACAATAGAAGTTTAATGTTATTAAGGAAAACACCACCATAAGCCGTATACAAGTTCCTCCAGATATCAGACCCTTATGTACTGTACCCAGGTCTACAGCTGGGATAAGTTTTGGTAGTGTTCAAAGATAAGCCGGCTTATCACGGCTTGCTGCGGCTTAATGCGGCTTATCATGTGATAAATTCGAATTTATCATCAAACCATGTGATATCCTCGAATTTATCACATGATATTTTCGTGATTATCACATGGCTTGGTGATGAATTCGAATTTATCACATGATAAGCCGCATTAAGCCGCAGCAAGCCGTGATAAGCCGGCTTGTCTTTGAACACTAAGTTTTGGTGAAATGTAAGAGACCCGGAGTATACAAATAGGGAAAAGCTAATCAAATAGAATAAACCCCAATTATCAAACCCACACCCACACAAGAGACCCACAGGTCTAATTATTGGTTTTAAAATTGTTAAAATGAATTAGAACCCGGGCCTTGTATACAGCAGTTTACGGTATTGTGAATCATCTTGTCACTTTTTAAAGTTTGAATTGTCTTTAAAATTTTAGGGCTTTAATGTCGTAAAAAAATAATCCTCGCTTTCTACTATACATTTTTTATTTTAATTTTGTAATCTATTAAAAAATGAAAAATAAATACGTACAAACTCTTTAACTTCACTATCTTTTAAAATAAAGTATGGGCTTGTAACCTATTAACTATGATAATTATTTCCAGGCACAGGAACTCAATACATAGAATTTCGCGCATGTGTTTCGGGTGGAGGTATTCAGGGTGTATAAACCGTAGGCATATGTTTTTCACGTATAAGATCATCCCTGAATGTACCCGGTGTCGCAATAAATTCTTCTTTATGCCGATTTTTATGAATAAAAAATCCAATAATAAATAAAGCTACTGCCAAAATAACTACACCTATACCAATTCCAATTCCAATGTATAAATTTGAAGAATTATTATTCTCTTGACTAGTTGAGGTAACCCAGGCGTAAGTTTGTATGTCAAGAATATAAATATTGTTTGTGTATAAATTTGTTGCAGAGGTTGCGCCTATATATGTGAAAATTTAAACAATTTTAATAAATAAATAAACATATAAAAATTAATTACCGAATGCAAGTATCATATAATTTTTGTATAATGCAGCAGAATGCTGTGTGAGTGGTGGTGCACTTGGTCCAGAACACTTGGAATAGACCATTCCCAGGAATTTGTATTTAATACTGGAATGTCAGAAAACACATTTTCCCCACGTTGCCAGAATTAATTGTTGCACCTCCATATATGATAATATTTCTATCCTGAGCTAAAAATACAATAATTACGTAGAAAGTCAGATATCCAAATCAAAATTTAACTGTTAATGCAATGTTATTATATGTGACATACGTACTTAAAACAGCAGAATGAAATGCTCGAGATGCGATTTTAGAACCATTAGCAAGCTAAATAAAAACATATATTTGCAAAAAAATTAGACATAATTATTATAATTAGAAATAATATTAACTGTATGCATTACTTTAGTAGACCAGGTGTAAGATTCCGTGTCAAATAGTTGAATCTGTATTTTAATAGTAAACTTAAAATAAATAATTGAAAATTATTGTCGCGACTGATGCTGAAATTCGGGATCACAATTTGAAAATAAAAGCCCTGTTAAAATTCACATCTACTTTTTAATTATCAATTCTAACCATAAACCCTAACCTAACCTTAAAAAAAAAGCTAAAAAAAAGTTTTAAAAATTCATATCAAAATAGGCCCACATTTCAACATCAACCAAGTTTAGCATCAGACACGACAATTATAAAATGCATAATATTAGACTATTATTCCATACCTGAGCCATATCATTAAGATTTGCTTGTGAACTTGTTGACTTACTACGCCCACCAATATAAACAATAAGACCATTTGGTAACAATGTAGCAGTATAGTCGACATAAGCAAGGGCGGTCTGAGACTGAGTTAGTGTTGACCAAGTCACAGTAGTGATATCAAGTATGTTCATATCACTATACCAAATAGTTGTTGAATTATCATAATTTGTTCCACCAAAAATATAAATCATTCCATTATTGTCAATAACAGTTTGTATTTCACTACGAGTTGCAAAGCTAGAATTAAAATTATTAATAGTTGGTGTTGCCCATTGTGAAGTCTTAGAATTAAATATATATACTGATGATGTATATGAATAATAATCAGTAGTAGCTGAAGTAATTATCCATGTTCTTCCTCCGACTAAAAAAACTGTAGAATTATCAATAGGACTAAGGTAAGAGCTACCAAAGTTATATCCTACTGGCATTGCAACATCACTATGCCATGGCGGTGTAAAAATATTAAATTAACTCGATAAATCAAGATACCAAACTTCATTGGAAGCCCTTGTAGAAGAAGTGCCTCCACCAAAGAAATAAAGTTTAGTACCAACTAATGTACTAGCTTGTTCACATCGAGGACTGGGTACATTTTGGCAAAATATACTGAGCTAAATATAATAAAAAAAAAGGATATAATATAACGATTTCATGATGATATCAGAAGAATTGTATTAAGCACTGATGGTGATAGTATTTATGTTGTGACGGAAAAAATATGTCTACTTATCTGAACATATAGGGGCATCCATAATTTACGTTAAGCCAGTATCGTTATAGGGATCTTAAAGATAATACTATATATTATCTTCGATGTCTCTAATTCTATAAAATACTGTACTTCTGTACTTGTTTAACGTAAATTATGGATGCCCCCATACCGATATTTATTTCGTAAGTGGTACTGTACAAACAAAAAAGTGAATTTTTATATATTTTCTTTTGAACTTTAATTTATTGCGTTGGCAAAATTATGTAATCATTGCTTTTTTCTTAATATAGTCCGACTCCCTAAATGCACCCCTGGGATTATAATAAAAAATTCGAAAATGTGCATTAGAGAAGTCATCCCTATGAGAAAAGCGGTCCGGGTTGTGGCTCGGGTTGGTTTCGGGAATGCACGAAATGGTACGGATGTGTGGTACGTAGAGGCTCATTTTACGTGATGGTACGGCTAAAAATGGCACGGACATTACGGAAAAGTGGTCGTATTGAATGAT
>CAJVPY010002453.1:0-16158 GCA_910591965.1 Dentiscutata erythropus | reverse complement strand
TATTGTAAAATAGTTTTTTTATATGTTGCACACCGGGTGAAAAGTCAGTCGTGTAACATCGACGGTCGCTCCTGTAATTATAATCAATAAAAATCTTTATCGCGTGTAATCGGCGGGGTGATAATAATAAATTAAAATCATCAGATTTTAATCGACTACAATCAGTTTTGATGAAATTAGGTAATTGCAAATCCGTGAAATATACGGGAATATACTTTTAATTTAAACCCAAAAGCTATTTTAAATTAAACTTCAAATCGGAGGTTTAAATTGGACCCGAAATGGCTTAAGTTAGAATGGTTGGAAAGGTCATATGCATCAGGAAATTTTTTTTAGCAGATGACTATTGAAATAATCGATTATAAGTTATCGATATGGGTGATTATAAACGATGGTTGTCACTATCAATATAAGCTAACAATTGATAGTTATTAATAGTTAATGATTATAATCAATAATCATCATAGTTATCAATAATAATAATCATCATTTATAATTGTTTAGAGAACTTTCATATTTTATCGCTCATATCAATGACTATCGATTAGTAATCGATAATCTGCTAAAAAAATTCCTGATGATAAGATTTAACTTGCTTTGTCACACTTTTAAAAGCTTGCCAATGGTATGCAAGTAATGCAAAGACGGCAATATTAGTACTATAAATATAGCTACTAATATTAAAATTTAGCTAAATAATTAATATTTGTGACTTAAAACAAAAACATTGGCTTCTTAAAAAAGCTTTATTTAACACAATTTAACTTCTAATTTTAATTTTAATCTTGCTTTAAAAAGTTTATTATACAAATAATTAAAATATATACTCTACTCTCGTTATGACGGTCCCTTCGGGCTGGGAAATTTCATCCATTATAATAAAAGTCCATTATCACGATTTACTAATATATATAAGGTACTGTATAATCCGTTATATATAGTATAAATAGCGGTCTTTACTAATAGAGTTATGTATAATCCGATATGTATAATGATGGGTATGATAATAGTTAAGTTAGAAAAATGTATATGTAATAGGTGTTTATAAATATAAAAAGTATAATCTTTTAAAACTCCCTTTTAGTACTCGTAGTTAACCTCAAACATTTGGCCAGATCAGAAACTATACAATATATACTATATTTATAAAATATAGCAATGTTAAAAGCCTTGCCTAGCCTTATACAGTAAAACCTCTATGATTGCACGCCCTTGGGACCAAGCTTTAACAATATGCACTTAGAGATCAATAAGAAAAAGTGCATTTATAGGGGGCAATTAAAGAGAGTGTGAACTTATAGAGGGTGCACTTATGGAGGTTTTACTGTATACAAAAAACTAGTCTTGAACAAGTTAAGAACGAATTTATAGTCCTATAGTAAAACCTTCATAAGTGCACCCTCTATAAGTGCACACCCTCTTTAATTGCATGCTCAAGTTCTGGCCCAAAAATATACATGCCCTCTATAAATGCACTTTCTCTTATTGATCTCCAAGTGTACGTTGTTAAAGCTTGGTCCCAAGGGCATGCACTTATAGAGGTATTACTGTACTGATAGATTTATTATGTGCAGTGGATAAATTTGATAATGTTATATTTGTTAGTATGCTAAAAAAGACTAGAACGTCTACTGTATATAAGATTTATTGTCTACTTTTTTCAGATAATATTTTACGATTTAAAATCACGTGTTAACTTGATAGCCAATCAGATATCATATCCAGTATAGTAAAATCAAATGGTATATTAAATAAAGTTAATCCGCATCTGCTATAAGTTATAGATATTATATAGATATTATAAAGATCCATTATGTCGAGGGAAATTTATTATTTAAAATTTGGTTCTGGCAAACCTATCCATTATAATAAGGGATCTGGTTTAACGGGGTCTGTTATAACAAGGGTAGAATGTACAGATAATCTAGAAAAAAAAAAAAATTATGACACGAAGTTGCACCAAATTTTCTCTAAAACTTTGAACAAAGGTATCTCAACAACCACCTGATCAAATTCAATAAATTGGATTATATGGATTCATAGAATTCAAATAAAAATTTTTTATCAAATTTAATCAGGTGGTTATTGAGATATCTTCGCTCAAAGTTTTAATAAAAAATTTCGCGTTTTAATTTTTTTTTCTAGAATTTTGAGCGAAGATATCTTGACAACCACCTGACAAATTCGATGATTTTTTTTATTTGAATTCTACGAATCCATAGAATTCAAATAAACAAATTTTCATCGAATTGATCAGGTGGTTGTCGAGATATTTTCGCTCGATGTTTAATATTTACCCATAGCAGATTATCGATTTTGATTGGCTAAGAGCGACTATCAAAAGATTAGACCGGACTCATAATTTTACTATTACTAATGAAATCGCTGCCGCCCATTAAGTGAAATTTGTTCCTGGGCCAATTTTACCATAACATGAGCCTATTTTTAAAATTTTCTATTTTTGTAGTGAAAAAATTAAAAAGTTAATTCCGGCCAGAAATTAGTAAACAAATTTGTAATGTGAGCCAAAATTTCGGCCGTTAGCCAATCGAAATCGAGGATCTGCCGATTCGCAGCTATGGTTAATAAACTTTGAGCGAGGATATCTTGACAGCCACCTATTGAAATTTTTTTTATTTGAATTCTATGGATTCATAGAATTCAGATAAAAAATTTTTATCAAATTTGATCAGGTAGTTGTTGAGATACCTTCGCTCAAAATTTAGAACAGCTTAATAGCGAATTTCATTCTATCTATATCAGATTTTACATGATTTAATAAACAAACTAATTTTCTTAAATTTTACATAAAAAAAGCGAATTTTACTAGCTGGTGATTCAGGTTTAATTAAAAAAATAAGGATAATTATAGTTCAGTAGACTTGATTATATTATTAAGTCAATATTTGTATTGCATAACTTGGATGTGGTTCAAAAGAATTTGAGTTTATTCATTACATATTTTCTCTTAATTATATCATACGATCATTAATTCACTAGCGGGATCAGATTATTTAGCCAAATTTTTGTATTTCTACTAGTCGAAAATATACTGATATTGAACAAACTGAATTATGACCATTAGTAGATCAGTTTATGAACCTTGGTATCTAAAGGTTTTTTACATTGATATATGAGCTTTGAGATTTTAATGGTTCAATAATGAAAGCAAGTAAAATAGTTAGGAAAAAATTTTATTACTATGTTGGTCCGAAAAAAAAAAATAAAAAATAAAAAAAAGCGATAAATTGAAATTATTTCCACCACACAGCAGTCCGAAAAAAATGTAAAAGGAATGTACAGAAGTATAATCATGGATTCTTCAACTCCATGTCCTTTACATACCTTCGTGATCTATTTGAAAGCGGGTTTTCGTTCTATGAAGGTTCTCATCTGTGTTGAAAATTAAAAAAAGAAAGTTAACAACCTTAATATATATTTGATAAAAGAGTAAAAATAAATAAATAAATAAATAAGTATAAAACTATTTCATCGCACAAAGTATGAATGCAGAAATAGCTATGGCCACACAATGGGTACTCAGCCCGAAAAAAAAAAGGAAGCAAAAAAAAAAAAAGTACAGAAATATAATCATGATTCTTCAACTCCACTTCCCTTACATACTCTTCGAGATCTATTCAAAGTAAGATTTTGTACTATGAAGTTTGTCATCTGTATTGAGGTTAAAAAGGGAAGTGAACGTTCTTCATACATTTAGGTATTCACTGCCCGAAAAAAATTACTATTTCCATCTAGCAGCGTTTCAGACATGGAAATGGCTATGGTCCATATATTTAGGTACTCACAGCCCGAAAAAAAAAAAAAGGAAACAAATATAAAAAGAACGTACAGAAATATAATTGCGATTCTTCATCTCCACATCCTTTACATATTCTTCGTGATTTTATTCGAAAGCGTAGGGTTTCGTTCTGAGGTTTGTCATCTGTATTGAAATTAAAAGGGAAGTGTACGTTCTTCGTAATACTCGCTGCCCGAAAAAATTACTATTTCCATGGAAATATGGCTCATACTTTTCTTTGAGTACCCACAGTCCGAAAAAAAAAAAAAAAGAACGTACAGAAATATATATAATCATGAGATTCTTCAACTCCACTTCATTTACATACTCTTCGTGATTTATTCGAAAGCTTAAGATTTCGTTCTGTGTTGAAAATTAAAAGAGAAATTGACGATCTTCATATATATCTTTAAATGATCTATTGATAGCGTAGGACTTCGTTCTACGAAGCTTGTCATCGGTGTTGAAATTAAAAGGGAAGTTAACGATCTTCATATGAGTGCCGCCAAGGGAAAGCCTTATATTTTGTACCGGACATATTCCCTAAGAAATTAAATTTTGTCCGGTACAAAATATAATTGAAAGCCCGATGACAAGTTTTCCCTTGGCGGCACTCATATATATATTAAAAAAAAAAATCAAGTATAAAATTGAAATTATCTACACAGTACGACGTTCACACGAAGCTAAATGAAAGGCTTGCACAGCCTGAAAAAAGTAAAGAATAAAAAAAAAACAAAAGTATCTATTCCGCTGTATAATGAACAGGCGCGAGAAATAAACAATTCGTACAATGTACAGTAACCTTGAAATAGACAAAAAAATAATAAATAAAGATTCATACAATTACAAGTATATAATTATATATATATATATACATTATATTTGAGCTTATTTTCAATCTTGGAATTGTTGCTATTCAATGATTTGAAACCTGTAAGTTTTCTTTCATACGAAGAAATCAAACGTCTGTCATATTATCAAAGACATTTATTAACCAGATCTTATATTTTGCCTATTGCTTAACTAAATATTTGTTTTTAGAAACTACGGAACTAAATCGCGCTTTACAATCACTTATACAGTATTTGGGAAATCCCATTATTGTTAAAGGACTCACCACATGATGATATAGAGAACACTAATAAATTTTGTATTAGCGAGTCATTGGATACCATGATTAGTACCACGACTGGTACTGACAATAATATAATTATGCTAGAAGATCTTGAAGTGACTAAACAGGTGTGAATTATTATAATGTTATATTTGTGTAGTTATAAATATTGTCAACACCAATCTTATATATTTTTGATTTTTTCAGGTACAAGATGCATTGGATGTCAAGATAGCATTGTTAATTTCTGATCTAGAAGAATGCAAAATATTTCTAGATGTCATTGAAGTATTATATAATATTGATAATAATTTTTATGATGAAGTCATTCTTGGAAGGACCAAAAAACAAAAAATTTAAATCTGGTTCGAACATTAGATTGTGTTTGAAGTTTATATCATAAAATAGGTACTAATAAAAAAAGTTTTAAGAATAATGTATTTTTATAATTATGTTATAGTAATAAAATTTGTAAAAGAAGTTGTTAAATTTTATTTGTTATATAGTTTGTTTAATTAATAAAACCACTTCAATTTATTGCAACTAATCACAATATATCCAGACTATTTTTTTTTTACAGATTACTCTAAATAGCTAAAATTAATATTTCGCGCTATGAATTTTAGCAAACTATTATAAAAAGGGAATTAAAGTAAAAAAAGATGAATATAAGATAAGTCCTTTGTTTAATATTCAAAAGCTGTTAATCTGGGCAATAATATTTAGTAATTGTTATTAGTGTTTTAAAAAATGAACTTAATTACTGATCCGGGGAAAATTACTGTTTTTTATTATATGCTGAAATCTGACAATTGTTACTATGATAAGTGTCAAAGAGTTAAGCAATCACCGTAGTGACTACTATCTAACCCAGACAGTTTTATTTAATTTATGGTCTCGCTTGGCTACTAGAGACACACATGCCTTTTAACGACGCACTTCACACTTAACAATACGTATGTATTTACTTTAACCTATTCGTTATTACTCAGTTATTCTCAGTCAAAAAGACTGAAGTATTTCTTTATTTACATTTTGCTATTTATGCAATTCAAACAATTACATATCTTGTATTACACTTTAACTATTTCATTGTTATTAATTTAATAAGCCTTTAATTACCCCTAATTAATCATCATATCCATGCTTTGGTGATCACAGTACCTATGTATTCGATCTACCCTATACCGCCCCACACTTCGATAAACTTTCACAACTCCAATTGACTGCATAATCACATGAGTTATCGATCGATACTTTCGTTCACCCTTTTCAATTTACTAACTGTTTCAATATCAGTTTGTATATCTTTTACAAGGTACAAGGGCTGTTCATAAACTATGCGGCATGAGCTGGACCCTATTGGTTCTCATCCTCGAGGGCCATATCATTTTCATCTGGAACTTCTTCATTTTGAATCAAAGATTCATCATCTCAGGTAAATAATTTCTTTATCCTGTTTCATATTACTGGATCTTTCAATTCACTTCCATCAAGCTCATCAACATATACTTGCCATATTTTTCAACTCTATGAACTTTTATAAGGCCCTATCCACAATAATTTAATTTTCAGGGTGTAGTTTCCAATGTCAAATCGTATATCATGACCAAGTTCCCACATTGTAAGTTTCTTTTACCCTTGCCTTTTTATCATGTATTTCTTTTCACCTTTGTCTTAATTTATCCTTTTCAAATTGTGCACTTTTCAGGTCTTCTATCATCTCTTTTATTTGCCTGGTTCAATATTCCAACAGCTTATTAGTTGACTATTCCTTTCTTGCAACATATACCTGATAACTTTTTATCATCAGTTGAATAGATGTTATGGCATCCCACCCGTAGACCAATCAAAATAGTGAATACTCCAAATTATTCATTGTTATATTAATGGCTCAAATGGTGCTCCTTACATACCCATACTATTTGTTTTGTTTTTCAGCACAAATTTTTCATATAATCCTTGTGAACTTAGTTCAGCATGCTTATTAGCCTCCAGGTAATAACTTGCCACAAATTTTTGATCAACATTTAATCTTATAGCCAATTCGACTAATATATTATTCTTAAATTTGATACCTCTATTTAAAACTAACATGGCAAAACACCCATTTCTCATTATAATCTCATCCCAAATAAATTAGGCTATTGCCACAGTGTTCTTTTTTCTTGGTACTTTTCCTTTTATATATCTGCTTAATTTTTCAACTACTAATACTACATGTTTATAGCCTTTAGACATTCAGGGCAATGACCCTAAACAATCAATGTATAATTTGTTGAAAATTTAACCTGTTGCAGTCATATGAATTAGTTCCTTAACCAATTTCACAACACATTTTTGGTATTAAATATAAGACTTTACATACTTTTTTGCAGCATGATGGAAGTTTGTTTTGATTGGCCAATATTTGTGATCTACAAAATCTGTTACACAAATCTGATATTGTTGCCGATTGGCTAAAATAATTTCATATTTAAAGAAAAAAAATAGCAAACTATCGACTAATACTATTTACTAAAATTCATGGATTTATACGAAAATATCAATTTACTTTTATTATTTTTTTATTTAATCTTTTGTAGCATATTCATTCTTTGTAATTAATATATTTTAGCAAAATCATGCATAATTTGAATATATGTAACCATTATTATGAAAAGTTTATATTACCATTATAGAATCCTTTATAATAAAGCTTTTATTGAGAATTCATAGCTCGATGTATCAAAAAATAACTATCATTGCGCAATAAATATTTATAATAAATAATATATTTAACGCTATTTTTTATCTTATAAAATAATCTTGTTTTATTTTATTTTGTTATATGAATACATCTTACAATTATGTAGTTTCGAAATTTTTTCAGATATTGATTTTACTTTGCTCAAAATAAAAGGTTCAAAAATCAAAAACTAAATCTATACAGCTACAAGAAAAAGTATAAGGATTGTATTGTATATTTCACAATTTAAGGTGTCGTGATCGAAGATCATAACTTCCAAGATAATATTACCGTAGGATCGTCAAAGGCTTGAAATTGTCAATAGAAAAATCAATGGATAAGCAAAAGCGAATCTAAGAAAATTCATAAGAAAAAATATGCATAGAAAGAATCTAATACTAGAAAAAAAAAGAAATAGTTAGCAATCATATTGTTCTAGAAAGAAAAATAGAAATTCTTTCTAATATGTAAAGTAATAGGTCTTTTGTATCTCTTAATAATCTGTAAAATATAAAAAGATCCGATTTTATCTGTCAAACCGTTTTAAGTTCTTTTCAACATAATTAAATTATCCACTTTATCTAAAAATAAATTTTTCAAAAATAAAAAATACAATTAGTTATTATATCACATTGTCACGGGGTAAAAGTGATATTTCTGATGATTGACTAGAACTACAGTATAATCACTTGATTTTCGAAACAGGATCGCCGATTGAATTCTTTGAGAAAGAAAAGTTACGTGTATGATCTATGAGGCTTAGATGCAATTGTTGAAAGATTCTAGCAATAAGCAAAGAGAAGAAGGTTCACGAAAGAATTACGGATAAAGGGAACCTGAAAGATAAAGGAACGAAAGAAATAGATTGGCAGGATTAACGAAGGTGTTATTGTAATTTACCCCAAGCCTTTTATGATAGTTTGTGTATAAAAGAGTGTCATTTTTCCTTAATACCGGTAATAGAAAGAAGATCCTTTAGGACAATAATAATAAAATAATTAAATAAATAAAAAATAAATAATAATAAATAAAATTCTATTACTTAATTCTTGCCCTGCATAACGATCCTATTAAAATTTCTTTAATTCTGTTTAATCTGAAATAAATAAACATAATTAATACACTAAATCACGATTGTCACGCCCTTGGCGAGTTGCCTTAATGCATAATCGTATTATTCTTAACCAAATTAGTTTTAAACGTTAAATTCACTCTGTCACAGCATTAACATAAATATAATGCCTCTAAAAAAAACTTTGGCCCTTGTTCTATTCATGATTGCCAAACCTCTTCAAATCAATATCGCGGAATCACAGATTATACACTAACAAAAATAAAAGCAAAAGATACTTTTAATCAATATAATTACTTAAAGTTGGAATGCAATTGTATAATCCTCATTACCTAAGTATTGTTGAGCCTAATCATAATGATAAAAACAAGTTATCAACTAGTAATATACATGTCACAGAGCATAACCGAAATGATACTAATGCACTAATTACTGCTAACACACAAGATAATACAGTTATTAGAAAACTATTATCTTTTGGTGAAAAAATTGCACTGATGACAAAAGTACTATATGAAAAACAAAGAAGAGAAGGCCAATTACTTGAATTAGATTCAGATAATTTCCAAGCAATGCTCGAAAACACAGAGCCATTATTAAGAGAATTTTAGATGAATTATATAATGCATTCATTCCAGAAAGACAGTCCGCATATAATAAAAAAGAGAATAAAAAAAAAGTAATTAATATATGTTATTCAATAGCAGACATACACAATAAGTTCGTAAATAATTATACTTTGGAAGTCTGATTATTTCTCGCGGTATCGGGTGCATCATGTGATGCAATTAATACAATGCACAATGCTAGAATTTCAGTTTGTTATAAAACTGTTGACAACTATAAAAAAAAAATAACCAAAGAGTATCCAAAAAAAATTCGAGATTATTTTGCTAAAAAAGTAATTTTTACTGCGACGTTTATTTCATTGTAGTTTGAATAATAATTCCCTGAAATATTAATATTTTTAATATATTTAACATTAGAATAACAGCTTTTTTGTATATAATATTGATGATTACCATAATATACACTCAATAAGATGCCCAGATACTACTTTGCTCTCTGCTCTGATTCATTTTGCAATATGTGTTAGCAAGAAAATTTCTAAGTGCGCGCCAATCTCAATAAATTATAATGGTAGCTCAGTTCATAATCCTACCAATATAAATGTACCCTTGATTTGTCTATATTTAATTACGAAATACCACGGAATTTTCGATCTCTTATATACATAGAGAAAGAGTCAATAGACTGCTTTACAAAAAATTGTAACCAGCTTTGACCAAATCGACCTTCTAACCATTCATAGTTACGATAAAGCTATTAAAGACAAAAAAGAAGAAAGGAGTATGGAAGATGTAAGATTAGTTGGTATTAAAGAAAGTAACCTTAAATCGCTAGATAATTATATAAATGTATTAGATATTATTCTCTCAATAAATAGAGATATCAAACATGCAAATAATTATGTAATGCCAGTCGTTGCCGACTGGCCTGGCCAGCTTTTCATACGAAAAGCATTAACTTACTTGCATCAACAAAATCCAGAAATACCAGCAAGTATTAATGTCTTCGTACCTATATTAGGTCCACTCCATGTCTCGCTAAACAGTCGAAAACAAGTCATAATAACATATCATTCTTTTTTCAAGAAACTTTTTCATACCATTTTTGGAGAGAAAAAGAAGTTTCCAAAAAATTCCAAACCATGGAGGATAAATCTCTTGCTTGAAATCACTTATCAGAGATGGTTGAAAATAAAAATAAAAATATTAAAAAAATTCGGGCCTATATGTAAAGACGTAGAGTACCGAATGTTAGTTGATCTACTTGATAACATAATTCCAGCAATTTTAGACATATATGCTGTCCTTTTTCGCTCGGGTTCTTTTGATGAATATGTTGAAACTATTTTTTGGATATGGACTTTTGCACTATGTTGGAAGCGCAAAAATTATGACAAGGCTCCTTTGGCGTTCTTGTCGAACATTTTCTATTGGCAAGACAAAAATTATCCAATGCTGAAAGTAATTAAAATGTTTCTTGTAAATTTCAACAACTATTTTATTGAAAACTTCCACAGCCAAATACAAGCAAACACATCAGCTCACGATAGTGTTGAAAATATTATTCAACAAGCGTGTATACTAGGTAAGTTAAAAAAGATAAAATAAAATTTAGTTCATATAATATGATAAGTTACTAATAGTACAAATACAAATAAATAAATAAATAAATAAGCAATCATTGATATAATTGTTCAAAATCGAATTAAATAATTACAGAGGTGGGAACCGGATATCAACTCAAATTAGAGCATAGAAAGGTCTTACACTCCGCCCCGCTACGAAATAATAATTTGCAAAACAGCTTTTAAAGAAGTGTTCAATACAAAAAAAAGATACCCATATACCCATTCTACTCTGGACTATCTAGTAGACAAAACATCGTTATTTTTGCTGAATTATTTTCGCCAGACCTTTCAGCATATTAGCACGGTTGCTAGTATGACAAATAATAGAAATAAAAAACAAAGAAAAAAGAAAAAAAGACCTCTAAAATATAAGCTCTCCATTTTAGGTGAAGATATTGATATCATGTGCTTGCCAACGGGCTACAGTACCGGTGCACCTCCTTTACCAGAACTCTGTGACAATTGTTACAGACCATTAAACGAAAACAGTGATGGTACTATATTAATTTGCGGACATGTTTTTCATTGGGATTGTTATAATAAAATTGAATATGGTTGTCGACATTGTAACGAGTACTATAAAACTGGGATATATAAGAATGTTAATTCTTTTATAGAGAGACTTGAAAAAGACACTGATACTCTTACCAAAAATGACGGAATCGAAGAAAAATCTCAAGATTCAGAAGAACAAGAGAATATACATATAGAAGAAATACATCAGTGAAATATATTAATGTAATTTTATATAAGTTATTACGGCCTGAAATATTGTGCAATAATTACGGTCTGGACATAAGGCCATGCAAAATTAATTAAATGGTTTTCATAACCCGGCCGGGTCAAAATTTGAAAATTTCAAAAAAAAAATTTTTATATGTTTTAATAACCAGGTGGGTTTTAAAAAAAAAATTAATATAAATTTTGTAAAATTTTATATATGAAATTTAAAAAAAAAGCCGGCCGGCCGGGTCTATTTAAAAGTTTCATGTTATGAAAACCAAGTAATCAAATTTGTATGGCCTAATATTCATGAAATGCAAATAAATACTATAAACTTAAAGACCTTGAAAATATAGTTTATAACAAACTTATGAATAATAATGCTAAAGAAGAAGATATACAAATGGATTTTAATATAACTATGTATAAATCTTTCAGATTATATGGGCTAGGTGCTGGAAAAAGAAATGAAAATGACAATTTTTTCAACCCAAATTTTTTTATATAAATTAATTTAGAATAAGATTAGAAACTTTTTTTACTTCAAATACAAAAGTAGTTTTGCTAATAAAATTTTGCAGTATAGCTCTTTAAAGTTTGTATTTTCTTATAATACAAAAATTAAGATCTTTTGTTTTGCCAATTTTATTCCTTTTTCTAGCACCTATCCTATATTGGCAAATTATAAAACAACATTATAAATTATATAAAACTTAGTAGCAACTGAAATTGTAAAACTTTGTAAAAAAAGTAATAAATATTTTTATGTTTATTATAAAAAGTATTGTAATAAAAAACAAAAAGTATATTATTCATCTATTTACTAAATTCTTTAGAAAGGTTTAATAGATTTATTTATATTGTATTTTTGAAAATATATATATTTATTAATGATTTGCAAATTATCCAATAATCAAAGCTGAAAAGACAATATAGAAGAATATTTATATATAATCTAATTACACACAATTTTTTTTAACAATAAAAATTAATTTAACTTTTTTTGGTAATAATAATATTGCAAAAAATAACAAATCAAATAGTAATAAAATTGAATTAGAAATTATCTATTAGTATAAAAAAAGTCTTTATAAAGTATAGTTTATTTTTTATTTTTATATAATTAATTTAACATGTATAATATAATAAATAAATATATTATCAATACTACTATAATATAAAAAATGGTTGAAAAATATTGAATTAAACTTTAAACCAATTCAAAAGATAGTAAATAATATAAAAAAACTGATCCTAATAATAAACTTAATTCGAAATAAGTGAAACAACAATACTTTTTATTAGTAATAAATACAAATATAGTATAAATTTAGATAACAAAGTTTACAAAATAATTTTAAACAAACATTGACTTTTATATAATAAAAATTTTTTATAATTTTAAATTTCATTATTATAATATCTTAAACAAAATAAACTTACATATTTATAATAAACTATAACAATATGTTGTAATATTTTGTCAACTATTTGTTATAAATATATACTTTTTCTTTTTGATATTTACAATAATTGCCCAAATGGATCCTTCCCAAAATTTACAAGACACTTTGCAAGAAACTTCTGACAATAATATAATGATATAACTATTTTTTTTTTTATATATTTCTATACTATTGCTGCTTGCATATTTGCAAATTATTAATTAATATATAAAACTGCTCGATACATAAGTATCGAGGTAGTTTTTATCTTGAATTAACTCAGATTCAGGTATCTGACAATGGGGGTGTGCAGTATACTATGTAAATTAAACTATATATAGTCATATAATAAAATTAATTAATAAATATTTTTAAATAGGTAATAATTTTATAGTAATTATAGCAAAGTAAATAAATATATAGCCCTAATAGTTTAATAGATTTAGATAAAATTTTACAAAAGCTAGTATTACATTTCTATGAACAAAACTATAGAGTCATTTTTTAAAAAAAAAGCCTAAATTAGGTTATTTTTGGTTTTTCTTTTTTTTTAAAAAAAATATTTAGTAGATTAAAATTTTTTCATGCTTAAATAAAAAAAATAGCTTTATAGCTTTGTTTATAAAGACATAATACTAGTTTTTGCAAAAATTTATTCAACTCTATTGAATTATTAGAGCTTTTTATCGATTTAAATTTTGCTATAATTACAAAAAATATTCATGAATAAATTTTATTATATACTGTAATCATATATAGTTTTAATTTATATAGTATATCACACTAGTGTTCAAATAGATTATGCATAATCTGCAAGCTGCCCAGGTTGGCTATGTCGATTACAATTAGGCTGGGCTGGACCTGGTCCATGAGCTACTACAGGCCAGAAAAATTTAATTAGTTAAAAAATAAAGATTATCTAGATTGTAAAATTTTTTCATTATAGATTCTACTATAAACAAAGTTTGCAAATTTATAATTATAATTAAATATATCTATTTAAATTAGATGTTTATACTGCTATCTTGTCTGAACTAGACAACACACAGCATTATAACTTTCTTATATATGAAAGCAAAGTTTGTCAATTTAATGAAGTATAAATATTTAAAAGCAAATTATATTAAAATTTGATCTTCTATACTGCTTGAACTAGACAGGTGTATGTATTGTAATTATAGTTGTCCAACAAAACTTTAATATTTCATGATAACAAAACAATAAATCTAATTTCATCTTTTGTCAATCGAAATCTTATAACAAAACTACCAAAAGGTGACTGATTAAAAATAACAAAACTAATTAAAAACAACAAAACTAACAAAAGACAATGAAACTGCAAAGGATGACACAACTAATAAAAAAAGAAGATGCAAATAAATGTGAAGATAATGTGAATAGAAATTATAAAAACTACAAAAAATTTTATTACATAATATACGCTTGAATTGTTTAAAAGGATTGTATTATGCTAGTATACTATATATTAGTTTTAGTAAGAAATTACTTAGGGCTTACTTACAAATTTATTTGTGCCAGTATTAGTGATCTATTTCGGCACAAATTAGTTATATAAAGGAAATTTTTTCATTAGAGTTAAAGTTATTTTTATATAGTAGCAAATATAATTGCTATTTTGAACTTTATTACTACAAATCCCATTGGCAATTTGAGATTTGGCAGATGATGAAACTATCAAAGTTGAATAACACTACTAGTTAGTATATTTTAATTCATTATTTGTTCATTGTATAAGTATTGTTAAAGATAGCAAAAATCATGATTTAAATTGATTTTTATGATTTAAAAATGATTTACAAATGATTTAAAGCATTTGATTTTTAGTATGTAATAAGCATCGATCTTGAATTGGGGTGTTAGATACCAAATAATTTACTATTTTAATGCAGCATTATATGATTGGTCTACTATATAAAATTTTTAAAATTTTGTCAGTCAATTTATTAAAAAAAATTTTATTATAATAAAACTATATATTTTTAAAATATTGTAACTCTTTTTTTAATAAAGCAAATTCAATTCTGTAATTTGTGAATAATAAAAAAAATATTGTAGTTTTAAAACTATGTTTCTATATTTAATCCAATATATAAATTTTAGTAGGTTTTTATAATATAATTGTTTAAATAATACTATTAAACCATTCTAATTCTTATTATAGTAGAGCAAATTTAATTCTGTAACTTGTAAATAGTATATAAACAGTGTGCTTTTAGAACTATGTTGCTATTTTACTGGATACTGATCTCTGGATTAATTATGAATTATTCAATAATTAATATTTTTATTTAATGAGAGAGCACTAGGGTTTTATCTTTTTAAGTATAGGGTTTTGTTATTAAATTTAAGGTTTTGTCTTTGTTAGAAGAATTTGGGGTTTAGGTTTTGTTTTTCATCATCATATAAAAAAGATTTTGTCTAGCAACTATAATTTTAAACCTTTTCTTTTTTTTAGGTTTGACCAATTGATTTAATAAAGTATAAATACTAAAATTATATTATATTTTTATAAATAAAATTTATATTAAAGCTTTAAAGGTTCATTTCTGCATTATAATTAGATAAAAATAGTTAAGCTTTAATTGATATTGTATAAAGCAATCAGATAGATTGTGGTATCAAAGTATACTAAAAGTGAATATAATAATTAATTTGCTTAAATTTAATTTATTTTTTTTAAAGTTATACAGTTTGAATATTATAAAAAAATTGTTAGTAATTATATATAATTTATTAAAAATTAATAGATGATTAGTACACCATTTCAACTATTCTAGATCCAAGATATAAATAAATTAATTGTTAGATTTTGAAAATGAAAAACAAATTACTGCTATTAATACAATTCAAACCATCTTTTATACTTATCTTCAACATAATCATACTATTACTTCTACTATTTCTTTAATATCTTTTAAAATAACACAAAATCTACATAAATATTTTGCTTGCCTTAACAATTACAAATATTATGTAACATGAGGTGTGGCGACTTAGTGAAGTGGTCTAGTTGTCACCCTCACCAAACGTTATGGGAAGATCCCATGTTCAAATCC
>CAJVPY010002452.1:0-16164 GCA_910591965.1 Dentiscutata erythropus | reverse complement strand
CTTTCAAAATATTCACTTCTCATCTAGTTTCTTGAACTTCCGTATCTTACTGTATCTCTCATTAAAAAACAGTAGGTTTAAAGGTGAAAAATAGGATGCTTAAGTTTGTTGTTTCGTTACGTATTACAAAAAAAAAAATTAATATGGCGTGACGATTTTTACTAATTGAAGTATTTTAAAATTTACAATTGACTGTATAAATAAATGACCATCGCCAATCATATTTTCAAATTTTAGCCAATTAAAACGAACTTCCGCTATGCTGATACAATCAAATAAGATGATATACGATATAATTAAAAAGTCTTCACAGAGATCTTTATCATAAAGGAGGATCACTCGGAAATAGCCTGATGATAAAACAAGGAGTATTCAAGGACTATATATATGCGAAACATCAGCAGTCACTAAAATTGATTTCCTTTAAAGCTGCGAGGGGGGAGCTATAACTAAGCACAATAACATTGAGGGTCATTGACATAACTTCCATAACATTCCATCCCTTCAATATTCCCTAATGCGAATCTCAAATGATCAATGATACAATCAATGACCATTAATCCTTCGATATTTCCTCCGCAACTAAACTTTGGGATCGTCTAAAGCCAGGTATAAGTGATCTATATGTGTCATGTGATTTTTAGTTACGTAAAAATTTTTAGTACGTAATCAATTTAAAAAAATCTAAATTTGGAAGATCACAATCGACTATCACTAACATCCGCTTAAAGGTTTTCCCGAAGCTACGACAATAAAGAATTAATTATACACGTGAGCAAATATTATAGCAAATAGCGAAAAGGCAATTATACTAATAAGAAATAATGGAAAAGTTTACAAAAATAATTTATTTCTTATATACGTACAAAATCGGTTATAATTACGCAGTTTGCAATTTACCTAAAATTGATGTAACCGATTTTAACGGTTCCAATTTTAAGTGTAAATCATAATATTAATTTGGAATGATCATTTATATGTACGTACGTACGTTCGTACAACAAATATGAAATCTTGCATGACCAAGATAAAAATATTTAAAAAACAAATGTGTAAATTAAATAATTTATCCTACAATAATTGATCTAGGATGATGAACAAGTTTATGAATGACTATTTATCTTGTCTAATATTTATATTTACCTTCTTTATTTCTACATCCAATGGTGCGACACCTATTGCGCCGGCTGGTCGTAGTTATTCTTGTTCTGTCATTAATAATAACAAACTATACGTCTTTGGCGGAGATCCTTTAGGCGTAATAGGTTAGAATTCAATAATTGAATAAGGGTTTACATTTAAAGTTCTTATTATATGTTATTATTTTTCATATTCAACAGGAACTCATCAAACTATGTATCTTGATATATCACTCATTGGTACACCAAACCCATGGTATCTTTTGAATGATATACCCGTTAGTGTTTCAGCAGCTAATGCAGTATTTGATGATAATAATACTGTATATTTGATTAATCTCAATATGATATATGCTTATAATATATCTAATAATCAATGGTATCCAACGGGTTCAAATGGTATTGTACCTCAAAGTAGAACTCAGGCAACTGCTGTTATTGATAAAAGTAGAAAGATTTGGTATTTTGGAGGAACCAATGGTACTACAAACATTTATTTTAATGATATTAACTACTTTGATACTACTACATATTCTTGGTCTTTTGGATCAACCTTTAATGCTCCAACATCTCGTTTTAACATGGTTTCAATAATATTACCGAGTGGAAAAATTCTTTATATTGGAGGTGTTGATGGGTCTACTCGTAATTATATTAATATGGTACAGGTAATGTTGTTGTATATTTGTATTATAGTTCGCAACAAAAGTTTTTAGAGTCTCTGGTTTCATTCGTAGTTTAAATATGAATGATAAACATTACTTCGTACTTTATTGGATAACATTCAATAAGTTAATATAATGCCCTCTTTAAAGACTAAGTTTAGGCAACTTATAGTATAATTATTTTTCATATTTGATATGAAAAAGTTATCGGTAAAAAAGTTTTCGAAGGATTTTCTTAGTGGAATGACCTCGTTTAGTGAGAATGATAAAACATAGTAGACTAATTGATCATTTGCAATACAATCCGACTCGATTAATAATGTCTTTGTACTTTGTTAACTATAATCAGATTCCTGTTTATGATACAATATCGGGAAATTGGTCGGCTGTGGTATATATTCATTTAATAATTTACAGTATTTACTGTAGGTTGGCTAAATAATATGCATACAAAAATGTAACTTTTTTTTTTTTTGAAATTTAGAATGCAGTTGGTGACATTATTCAAGGACGCGAATTATTTACGGCAGTACTAGGTATTCTAATGATTTTTTAATTTGCTTTTAGAAAAGATCTAACTTTTCGTTTTTTGTTTAAAAAATTGCAGCACCAGATGGCAATATTATAATTTATGGTGGAAATAATATTAAATATTCCCCTATTCCAACAATGGCAACGTTAAATACAAATACCTCACCATACACATGGACCGCTAAGCAAATTGGACAAGATGCTCCACAATACATAACTGGCCACGTGGCAGCAATAAATGGAACTCATATGATAATTGCACTTGGTATAACACACGAGTTTTTATAATGTTTTTTAATGTATTCGTTTTTATTTATTAATTACATTCTAATTAATATAGGCGCTACCTCTAGTAATGGGACCTTTGATTTCACAACTAGTAATGCTATTATTAATCATCTTAATTATAATATATATGCCCTTAGCATACAAAACAGCGTGTGGTCGTTAAATTCAACTACACATACTCAAACAGCTACTCAAACACCTACCCCATTTTCACCCTCTTCATCTAATATAGGTGCTATTGTGGGTGTTATTATTGCTGTAGTGATTATTATTATTACATGTGTATTAGTATTTGTAATTTATCGAAAATGCTGTGATTCGAAAAATATTATTCTAACACCAGGTAGTCGTGATACGGAAAATATTATTCCTATACCAGGTAGTCGTGATACGGAAAACATTATTCCAACACCAGGCAGTCGTGATTTTGAACAGCCATGATAAATACATTACATTCTTTATATATCATTTTGTTAAATTTTACATATCAAAATAATTATTAGATAGTCATTAATTTAAGATTAGGTTATGAAAAAATTTTGTAAAGAAATAGCTATTATAAAAAAATATCAAATTTATGAAAAAATTTGCTTCTCCTTATTTATAATTAATACGTATTACTGAAGCAGTTGCACATATTTAAAATTAAAATCTAATAATATAAGCTATCGAATATTTTAAACTACCTTTAACGATCAATTTTTTTATTGATGTTTATTTATATTGAAAACATTGTTTGCGGTAGAATTTTATTTGGATGTTTATAGAAGTATAAACTTGATGTTATTGATTACTCTAATATATGGGCTAGGTGCTGGGAAAAGGAACGAAATTCAAAAAAAAAAAGATCTTCGAAACTCAATTTTTATGATATACAGTCTATAATAAATCATAAGAAAATACAAACTTAATGAGTAAATTAATGTGCTATACTACAAAATTTTATCAATACAACTACTTTTGTGTCTTAAATAAAAAAGTCATATATTCTTAATTAATTTACGTAAATATATATATATATATATTTTGAAAATTGTCAATTTCGTCCTTTTTTAAGCAACTAGCCCATATATTTAAAATTTTACTAGTATACGTAAATAAATTTTAATTGGACTATATGAAAAATTTCTTATAGATTTTTGGCAAAATATTCGGAATTATTAGTTTTCAAAAAATGGTCCTAATAATTCTCAATTATTATTTTTAGCAATTTGCAAATGATGTATTTTTATGATGTCTGAGATTCTGAACAGAGTAAAAAATTCAGCTTGAAAAACATGTGCGCACTTATATGATCACATGCCTTCTTCATATTAAAATAAGAAAATTTCATGTGCGATCCGCACATGCACACATCGAATTTTTCACCCTGATTCTGAATAGTTATTACAATACAAACTTTATTTTATTTACTAGAATAATAGCAATGTTTTGAAGTTTGAAACCTTAGAATGGATATCGAATTAAGCGTAGTTCGCATCGTAATTATCGTTATTTCCACTATGAGCTACAGTGTTATCCAGGTAACAATAGTCTGTAGCTGTAGTCAAAGTTAAATTAGTTTGTATTGGATAATATTATTTATATCATGAGTTATTGTAAAAAATTTTGGTACAAAACTTACTCGCTACTCCGGCAATCTTAATATATGATTAGTTTTAAAATGTGTCCCGCAAAGTAAAAACTTAGACTTTTGATTTCAGAAATTTCACTTTTCGAACAACTTATCAAATTCTTACAGTAAAACGTATTTTAAAATTGAAACTTTAGAAATCAACAATTCTGGGTTTTCGCTTTGCAACACTCAAATCATAAAAAATAAATAACAACTGAGTTATAATATTATTATGCAGGAGACTATCATAGTTAAGACTAGTGATCAATTATAAAAATTAATAATACGTACGTTATTAATATTTAATGATTAATAACTTCGATCATCGCTAATAATATCGATATGTTGAATTACGTAAACTACTATCGGAGTAAATTAAAAATTTAGTCCGTAATATGAGGAAGTATCTGAGCAAATTATTTGAGAAAATATTACGCAACTTTTTGGTTTTTTATACATCCTTTACTAATTAGCTGCGTCATATATTATTAAGTCGTCATTAGTTAATAATTCGATCGATCAATTAATAATAATTGTTAATTATTAATAATTCAGGAGGTCACACCTCTGTAAATTTTTTACATATTGATGATCTCTCAGATTAATTATGAATCGATTATGATAACATTAATAATGCAAATGATTGAAATATTGCGTAATAATATTTGAACTACAATTTATTCGAATACATGATATTTATGACATTCATAAAGATAACTTTGGATGTCGTAACTGGATACCAAGTAGGTCCAACCATATGTATTGCATAACATCCATAAAACGGACAAACTTCGAATAAAATGATATCGATATAGATAGAATATTTATGTACCTTGATTCACAATACTTCAATTCACATTAAAATTATTAGGATTTTTTTTTATTCGATACGTATATAACGATTCATGTAATGACAATAATCAAGAAAATCGTAATAATTATGGATTTGACGATCATAGATGATTGAGAATGTTGCAACAGTTGCATATTTGACAATCATACTGATAATTGAGAATGTCGAGGTAATTACAGATTCAGAAAAACATCGTAATATTAGATGGCATAAAAAATTTATATAAAAGAAAATACAAGTTAGCAAAAAGTTAAAAAAGTAAAAAATATAACACCGAGAAAATAGAAAATATGGAACCACAGCAAAATAATTTAGATAAAAAACAAGAGCAAAAGTCAACTTTTATCGAAGGAGCAAAAGAAGCTATTTCTACTGTTCCAGTACCAGTACCAGAACCCATATTACCAGCTCCATTACCAGTACCAGAACCCATATTACCAGCTCCATCAAAAGAAGGAGCTACACAAGATGAAAAACAAGAGCCAACTACCGGTATTATCGAAAGTTTAAAAGCAACTGTTCCTACTGTTTATGCTTCAGATATAGAGAGGGAAAAAGAAGGAGCTAAACAAGTCTATGGAGCAGTAAATACGGTTGCTGATGTAACAGATCCAGTAGGAGGTGCAGCTGTGAGAACTGGTCAGTATGTTGCAGGATCAGCAGGAGAGGGTATTGGTAAAATGTCTGGTAATCAAGATTTAAAAGATGTTTCCGAAGTTGTCAAGGATGGGTCTCTTGAACCATACAGAGGATTCATTAAATCTATGAAATAGTCGAACAAGTGAGAGGGATAAAACTATTTATCATGGTTATGGGATGATAGCTTAGGTTCTTATGCATGTGGTCCTTGAATTGTAGTGGGATAAAAATGTTAAAGCTTTTTTATTGATATATATATTTTTTTTGATATTGCTTATTGTTGAGAAGTTCAATAAAAAATTGCTTTCGAAAACTAGATAAACTGATAAAAGAAATTTTGAAGAACTATCTAAAGAAACTAACCATTTCATTTTCTTACTTTTTAAAAAAAAATCATTACATATATGTAATCGCAAATTATTTCAACTAATAGATTAAACACTAATATTCATTAACTTAACATCAACCATACATTTTAAAAAAATAACGACATATAGGAATCACAAATTATTTAAACTAATGGAAATATGTGTAAAAGTTAATAAACGTTAATATTCATTAACTTGATCAAATATTTGTTATAAACTTGGAAACGTGGTTACTATGTTAGTGATTAGCTTGTCAAAGCAATCATTATTGTAAGATCAAGAGACTTTATTGCAGATATAGATAGGTAAACCTGTTTTTTTAGCATATTTTGGGTGTATTAATAATGATTTCTAGTACCTTATAGGTATAGCAGATAAATCCATGATCGCATATAATTATTTATCTTATAATAAAATAAACCAGTGGTGAACAATAACAATAATGAGTTGGTTAAAAAGTATGATTATGCATTTTGTAATAGGCGTTTTAATGGTTAATTAAGATTGGTTCTCTGCGTGGTAATTTGGGCCTCAGTAATGCTCGCTCAATCAACCCTTCCCACATACCTGCTTTTTCTTTAATCAGCCCTTCTCGCATACCCACCTTTTCTTTAATCAGCCCTTCCTACATACCCGCTTTTTCTTTAATCAATCCCTTCCTACATACCCGCTTTTTCTTTAATGAGCCCTCCCATATACCCGCTTTTTCTTTAAGTGCCTTAGTTATAAATTTTAACAATTAAACTTGGTAATTAAAAAGGTAAAATATTAATTTTTAGATATTGGTAATAATAATAAACCATTTGGGATTGGTGCTGCAAAAAGGGACCAAATTGACAAACAAAAGATCATCGGAAAATCAATTATGTTATAAATCTTATAAGAAAATCCAATTTTAAAGAGCAATACTGCAAAATTTTATTAATACAACTACTTTTGTGTCTTAAGTAAAAAATGATCCTAATCTTATTCTAAGTTGATTTATGTAAAAAAAACATCTTTTGAAAAAATTGTCAATTTGGTCCCTTTTTGTATCACCAAGCCCATTTAATAGTACTAATAAACTTCTAATTAAAAAATAATTAACATTAGTAAATTTTAGCATTTTAATCCAATTAAAAGTTTTTTAATTTAAATAATTTTATAATTATTGTAAAATGATGTGTAAATATAATGCAAATATAATATAAAATATTTTTGCTAAAATTTGTTATTAAGTTTGTAGCTAAATTTTAATAGTAATTCATAATAAAATCAGAATAATTTTGAACAATTAATTTATATTTTTATTGTACTAGAATAGTTAGTTTGTAATAAAATTTACAATCACTTATAGTAATAATTACAGCAATTTATTTTAATACAAACCAATACAATATATTGTATATTACTAGAATAGCAAATAAGTTTTATAATAAAAAGTTTTTATAGTAACTTACAATAATTTTGATGTAAACTATTTAACTTTATTTACATATTGCAATTACTAAATTGTAAATAAGCTTTATAATAAAAATATTCAAAAATTATATATCACATCTGTGATGTTCAACACCACAATAATTTTTGTTTATAACCTGCAGTGTAATATATAAATCAAAATAAAATTTAAAATTTATTAAAATTAGAGTTGGGTTAAAAACTGTGATGGGCAGGGACTTAGTTTATACCAAAATTTTGCATGGAATTTTTTCTGTTAGAAATCAAAAGGTGATTTCATAGAATTATACTCTTTTTTTTTAAAAAAAAAATAATAACAAAAAACCTACATCACACCTAAGCTTCATGTTATACTGCAGTTTATAATAAAAATTTGGGGAATTTACATATAAGGGCCCAAAAGATGAAAATAATTATAAATAAGGACCCAAAGTGAAAATAATTACAAGAGCCAAAATTTTGAAAATGTTACAATCAAGGGTCAGATTGTAAATTTTTGCATGAATGTAATTGTCTTTTGACATTTAAACATATTACTTTTTAATCAGTATTGCATTTATTCTCTTTAGCGCCTTTCATGCAAAAATTATAACCACTTTTGCCGATTATTAAAAGTAATTTATTCTCTACGAATAAAAATGAGCTTTCTTCGGTTCTAAATATCATCTATTAATGCATAGTAATCTTCACAATATATTGATTCACTAGTTTGGTATAGCGATAGATAAACATATTAGTTTAGAATCGAATAAACATTACAATTACAATATATATCATAATTAACCTAGTCAAATTGTTTCTTGGTTAAAAGAAAGTTCATAAACGAAAGGTAAAGTATAATATGCATTAATCAATACATAACATACAGTTATAGTGTTCAAAGAAACACCATCATAGTTATTTTGGCTGGCCCTTAATTGTAGAATTTTTCAAAATTTGGGCCCTTATATGTAATTATTTTAACTTTGGGCCCTATTTGTAATTATTTTCATTTTTCGGGCCATTATATGTAAAAATTTTTGTGTTAAGTGATTTAACAATGCAAAAATTAGAACAGGTTGGGGATAAGGTAGAGTTGTTAAAGTTACACGCATGCTGCCGCAGGGACGATGATTTGCTGTGTTTCACAGAACACCACAGAATTTTTCTTAAATACAGCAAACCACAGAAATCACCATTGGTCATCACAGAATTCACATAATTCACAGAATTTTCTAAGAAAAAATAGCACAGAATATCACAGAATTTTAAAATATCATAGCATACTATAAATTTAAGTCGGCACCGGGAAATCTCGGAAATGTAGGCAATAAACCAACGTAAATTACGAGCACATCAGTCGGGGAGTTGCGGAATTACTAAGAGAGATATCACAGAATTGTAAGAATTTAATCGTATTAAGCGCAGAAATTACAAGAGATATCACAGAATATGGCCAAAACACATCACATCACAGAAATTTAATTAATCACACGCAGAATTTTGTTTTATTCACCGCAGAAAATCATCATCCCTGTGCTGCCGTTGTAAATTTCATTGTTACTTATGTGAATTACTTGTAAGTTATATAAGCTAAAATAACTCCCAGAGATGAAATTATTCATAATTTAGGGGATGATTAAAGCTATATACTCATTGAAGATTTAATTAAAGTTAGTTAGAGTGGGGAGAGTGGGGTTAGCGAAAGAGCAAACTTGCAGATAAATTGTCTCTCCGACATTTTTTGTTAGTGCTTCAAGACAGGTTTAGACACTGTTTAGACTGCCGTCTTTCATATTTTTGCATTTTCTTTATTTTTTAATTTCTTTGGGCTGATCCATGTAAACAAAATTTCGCGATCCCTGTTGATTGATTTACACAAAAAAGTCACATGGCTACATGGCTTTAAACGACCCACTAGATAACAGAATTTTTTTTATGAAATTATGTGACGAAGATTCATGTGAATTGATTTTTGCGCTAAAAAATTCATATTGGAGTAGTGAATTCTGAAACATAAAAAGTAAACGCATTTTGTAAATGATCGTCATGCACTTTATCGAGACAAACCCTGTTAAAGATTGTAACCAAATTTCATACAAGATATAAATATGGTGGTACATTTAATGATGCTTTATAATTTTGGTTTGCCACATTTGATTGTGATGCGTTATATTTTTTATTTGTACGATTGCTTTGTATCGAAAAACATTCGCATTACACAACACACTTTGCATTTGTTTGGACTATACTAGCGAATAATTTAGGCCGGAGGTGATTTTTATTGAAAGTTGTCAGAACGGCTATGACATCCCATGAAAAGCAATCGTAGCCGGTGGTTTCCCGCCTGCCGAAGCAAGCCGGCTGTAAATAATTGCGCTGGGAGTCACCGTAGGATTATTGAAGCCGGTGGAGTTATTCCCCGTCTGTCAAAGCAAGCCGGCTGCGAGTGAAGAATGCAAGTGAAGAAATGCAGTGAGGAAATGATAGAATCACGTGTCTTCATCTCAGGGTGGGCTGGGTGGGTCGCGCAAATTTTCTGTTCAAGTGCATGTGGACCTGGCTTCGTCATATCTCCTTTTTATACTTACTATTTTTATCCTGTTTTTATTCCATGCATATTCCATTGTCGTTAACCATATTAGTATTTGACCTTTGTACGCCGTGCCCCTTCTTTTAGCGCCACCTTCTGATTTTCACATGCTTTAGTACCTGTGATGGCACCATGGGGCGAAGTCGTGTGGTCCACTTCACGAACTAATTTCACCAGTTACATTGGTTGCATTAGTTCCACTAGTTGCATTTGTTGCGTGTTGCTCTTCTTTTCGATCACGTGATCTACTATCACTTCGCAAGACTGTTTATTATATTTATGGTGTATTGTATTCCAATCTCGTTGTAAAAAATTTACTCATAATCCTTAAAAAGGAAGTTTTTACTCCTGCCGTTTTTATATATTATTTATTTAAATTTGATTTTAATTTCAAATTCGTCAAAAATGTGTCGGGAATTAAATTTAAAGTTATTTTAATCGATCAATCGAGCTTGTCATTAAGATGAGTAAAGTAGATTATTACATGTAAAAAAAATTTAAATAGTAAAAAAATGAGGAGTTTGCCATTTCAGTCAAAAAACGGTTTGTCCCAAACCACCTTTTCTTTTGCCCTAACTTATCAAAACTTTATAAATATTATAATAAATAAAGTATTGTTCAAGTGTTTCATACCTTTATTATGGATTTTATTATCGACGCATATTTTTTGTGAAATTTTCGATAAATTATTTAGAATCCTCTCAACTTGTGATTGAATCTTTAATTTGACCTATCGTTGCAATTGAGCATCACTACAATTATTAAAAAATCATAGTAATAGCAATGTTTGAGCATCTGGGGTCTTTGCCTTGAAAATGACCTGACCTTACGAGACTATGTAGATTTTATGAATAAAAATTAAAATTTCTAGCTATACAGTAATCCAATTCAAATAATCCTTTTTTTTTATTTTATAGAGCTTAGTGTGTTCTACAATAAAAAAAAAAAAAAAATTATTTGGATTTGATTATTAGATGACTGAAATTTTAATTTTGATTCATAAAATCTACAGAGTCCCATAAGGTCATTCTCAAGGCAAAGATCTCATATCTCAATACTATTGTCATTCGTATTATTGACTTTTATCCAAAATGTTATGGCAATAATAAAATTACTTCATAATTCTTGTGCACTATTTAAATCACCATGAAATCGCATCTCGATTGATTCTTGAGAACGCCCTTTATTTCATTTCAATGTATATGTTATTAAAAAAAATATATTACCGATTGTGAAATTATTATCAATTTATAGTATGAAGTATTTATTTTTTCTATTATCATGAGCGTTTCCATGCGTGTTTTCTATTTCCCCCTAATTTTTGTCGACTTTTGACGAATAGATAATCATTGATCATCAAAGTTCGTAGCAAAAGGTTCTTAATTTTTTTACCATTCGCCAAGGTTATTTCTTGTGGCTGTGTTGCTTGAAAATGTTGTTGCAAAATATTTTCCCATGTATGTGGCTTTACTTATTAGCACATCTTCAATTTCGATTTACGTAATTTTCGTGACTATAAAAAGGCTAAATCTAGGTAAATATGTGATTTTCAATATACGTACAATGAGGCTTAAAGAATAATTGACCGATCAATTTTTATTAGTTTGTCCCAGAATTTATCGAAACAGCTGTTAATTTTTTCCGGTTCCAATATGATGAGATTATCAAAATCGTTCAGTAGAGCCGGAGATATGGCTTTCAAAGTTTGGATACCGTTTTTATATAATCTAAAAATTATGCAATACGTCTCCCAGACTTTGGAAGACCATGTCTCCAATTCTACTATCCGATTTTAATAATCTCGCCAAGGACAAATTATGAGAACAGCTTTATTTGTGGAAAACAGTAAAATGAAGGTTACTGAAATTTATTAGAAAAGTCTAGCCGAATCTTTTTATTATATAAATTACATGGTTCTTTGCCTTGAAATTACATTATGAAACATAGCATGTTATATTTTTCATAGTTGATTTATTTTCAAAGCAAAGACCTTGCATCTTTAAATGGTTTTATATGAAAAAGGTAGATCCAGCAAGACTTTCGTAATAAGGTAATCTCCATTTTCGTATTAAATAAGGTTATTCTGCTAATACTTTCAGTTGTAATGGTGGTGAGATCATTAAACCAATTTAGTAGGACCGGAAATGTGGTCTTTTAAAGTTTGGGAGACGTTGTAAAGTATATAAAAACGCTGTCTAAACTTTGAGAGGCCATATCTCCGGCTTTACAGGGTCGATTTTAATATTATAGTCCTTAGAATCGGAAATATTAGAACGATTTTACTTAATGTAAAAATGGAGGTTAGATAGTCAAAAATCCTGTTAGATCATTTTCTTTACTTTTTTTTTTATTACGTTTATTATTGTCGTGTAACGTCATTAAACAAATATTTATATGAAATCCTTTACACAAGCAAAAAATTTTTTAATAAATTTAGATAGTGTGGGCTGAAAAATACCGTTAATCATAACATGGTGATTCAGAGCAAACCTAATTCGAAAAATAAGGATTCAAAGGCCTTTTTAAATTCCTAATTTAGAAAATGAAATAGAAGTCTTTTATAATGATATATTATTATCATATTGTGCATAGATTTGGATAGTGTGGGCTGAAAAATACCGTTAATCATAATAAGGTGTTTCAAAGTAAACTTTTTTTCGAAAATAAGAGTTCAAAAAGCCCTATTTAAAATTCCTAATTTAGAAAATGGATATGAATTATGAGTTAGAATTATCATCATATGATACTGTCGTAATAAATTGATAAATATTTAGATCAAAGAAATTCACAATCATAAAAAGCTTTAATTATTATTAATAATAAATAAGCGTACAAATAAAAATTAATAGAATTTATAGACGAAATAAATACGTCACTAGTTTAATTCAAGTCTGATCATTAACTATTGAAAATTTGTACTGTAAAATTTGCTCGTTAAAGTAGTGAATTCGGTATTAGATTGTCCGTTATATCCATAGTTGACTCATTCTATACTTTATCTCTATCTTTTTCTTAATCCTAGACGTGATCTTAATATTATAAAATGGTTCAAGCAAGTGTACCCTCTATGAGAACTGATTGGTTAGCATTGCATAAACTCATTACGTACTGTGATGCCGCCTATACTCATTATTTAATTAACATATTACTAGGCATTTTACTCATAAGATCGATTCGAGCATTAAGTTCCATTTTACAAAATCACGTGATTAAAACATGTGTTTAATTGGTCTTGGTTTCGAGGATCACATCCCTAGTAAGCTAGTAATAAAACGGTGACGTTTTATATGGCTGGAGCCTCATGTATTAAGTTCTGAATTTAAAAGGAAATCATTGTTACTTGCATAATATCATTAAATCTATAGCATAAATTCATAAGTTTATATTAATACTCATGCGAACAAACCAACTAATTTCTGTTGTAAATTGATTCTTTTTTCCCCAATTCTCATAATCAATTACAAGAAAACTGCTAATGAAGAGTCAGTAAGACAACATTGTGATTATAAATCATAAATGCCCAAAAAGGAAATCACATAATAAGTCCTGATTTCTTCTCCAAGTATGCTTAATTGTACAAATTGAAAACACTTGTGGGCTATTTGGCATAGATAGCGTTAGTCCCGTATAACAGATTACTAATAAGTTTATTATCAGTTTATCAGTTTGCTTTTGCAAAAATAATTTTCGATAATCGGATTGCTGATTAAAATTTCTACAAAGGATGGCCTAAAATTTTATAATTACAGGGAGTGAGCAGGACATCGGTCAAATTCTTAATAGAAGGATGTTCTCAAGCATATGTGATTGGCTAATGATCGAGACCGTGTACAAGTATACATTATTTAAGTAATCATGATAATTTTTGCTGAAGATTCATGTTGCAAAATGCGAATATTTAATTTAGCCAGTTAGCACAACTCTATCTATGATAAAAAAAAAGATGGTCAAGATCATCTTCTTTTTCATTGTGATAATAAATTCATTTGACCGGCTAAACTATTGTTCACTAATTAAAAATTGAGCACCGACTATGAATTTAGGTGCTTGAGGGCACCTAAGGCTCTAAGGCTTCATTCCACCTCTCTCCGCTCAGCAAAAAAATCATATCACGCATAACTGAAAAGTTTGTTAGCCCACTTACTAAGTTTACTATTAATTTACTAACTTGTATAGCGAATTTCATACAGTGCATCAATTTTTAGTCGGCCAGATCTTTGCGGAAGTAAAATTCTCCTTTTTGGAATTTTCTTTGTCGATTCCTGCACGATGGCATCAAGTGTGAAATAGCCTAGCTTTTTATATAGCAAAAATTAAATTGCTAATAATATATATAAACATTCTTAATTATTAATACATGTTACATATATTTACTTACTATATTTTTTTTATAAATATGGTGAATTTTTCTTGACAAGTACATTATCCGCGTTGGAAGAGGTTAAACAGCATAAATTTAAGAATGGTCTTCAAATCTAATCTTCCTGATATTGAAATTCCGCAAGACGGAATCTTTCAATACGTGACAAACAATCAAGAAGGAATTTCAGATAATAAAATAATTTATATTGACGGGACTAATAATAAGGGTTGTACTTTTGGCGAATTCAAAAGTGAATCAAAAAGGTTTGCTGCTGGGTTGCGCGATAAAGTTGGGTTTAAACGTGGAGATGTTTTAGCGGTTTATTCCTTAAATCAGGTAACATATCATTCATTTATTTATTTAATTTTAGCGTAATTTTTAACTATTTTATTCTTTTAAAGGTTGATTACCCTATTGTCCTCTTGGGAACAATCGCTGCTGGTAATACATAATTTTTATTAATAATATTATTTAAATGATTCAGATTTGTTATTACGTTTTAGAACTAGAAAATGACTTCTTAAAACTTCTTTGATACGATAAAAATCGTGATTATTTTTTTAATCTAGAAATGGATCTCTTACAGTATAGGTTATATTCATTTTTTTCCGAGGGAGTAACGAATAAATGGGTGACGAATAATGGCATCGTGACTAGGGATGCATCAGTCCGGTCCGGTCCCTAAGAGGACCGTTATCATAGTATTTACGGTCCGGTCCTTCAAATGATTACAAGATTTTATTGGCCAAAAATGACGTAATTACTGTGTTTGCTGTCAGATATTACGTTACACCTGATCAAGAAATTTGATTGGGTGGTACGAACATAATAGTTATGTTTACAAGGACCGGTCCAAGGACTGGTCCTTTAATGGTCCCACGGTCCTTATCGGTCCTGGTCTTTTTCAGGACCGATGAGTCACGACGCCATTATTCGTCACTCCCTCAGAAAAAAGTGAATATACTACAAGAAATCCATTACATGAATACGCTTTTGGAATTGTAATTTACTATTTTAAATCCTGATTCCACAGTGACATCTTTTCCCAAATAGTTAAAATTAGCCGAATTGATGATAAAATTATCTTAATCTTAAATCATTTTATTAGAATTTCATTATTCTGATTTCAAAATAACAAATTATTGTTAAAAATTCTACCATAAAATCATTATTGTTTAATTTCAAATTATAATAATACATTTTTTTAGGAGGCAAAGTAACACCAGTTGATCCTAAATATGTAGCAAGCGAATTATCAGATCAATTAGTTGATTCTGGAGCATCTATTCTAATCGCACATCCAGATCTACTTGAAACCGCTATTGCCGCTTCGAAAGAAGTAAACATTCCTAACTTTAGGATATTTTTATTTGGTAACAATGAAATAAGAGGATACAAACCTTTTCGCTTCGAGTTAATTGGTGAACGTGAAATTGAACCAATTTGTTATACTCCGGAAGAAGCAAATTCAACGACGGCTTATATATGCTATAGTTCAGGAACCACAGGAAGACAAAAAGGAGTCGAAATAACTCACACGAATTTAGTTGCAAATTTAGCGCAACTTTATAGTATTGAGAAGGATCTTGGTCCGCACAGCGTCTTCGCAGGTGTTTTGGCATGTAAAATTATTAAAGTAAATACTGGTATTTATGATAATTTATTCAATACTAATTTTTCAAATTTTTTTT
>CAJVPY010002451.1:0-16164 GCA_910591965.1 Dentiscutata erythropus | reverse complement strand
ACGTTTACCAATTTGCCTTCATATGAAAATATTAATGGATAATTTCCATTTCGCTGCACCTGTAATATAAAATAATATGACTTATATATAATAAATCTTAAATAATTACTTGCCTTTTTAAAGAACATCAAATCAGCTTTTTCAACGGAATTAACCAGATGCTTGCATAAAAAAAAACGACTCAGGCTATATGCGGGACATGCACATATCCATTTAGTAGTATTTGTAAAGTACTTATTATTTAATTGTGTTTTTTGCTTCTCAAGTCCTTTCGCCATGGTACTGAATATCGACCTTGCTGAAGTAATTGAACACGATATGCCTGCTGAGTAAGAACTTTCTTAACAAGAATAAAACATAAATGATCAATTCTAGGTTTGTGAAATTTATATAGATGATTATGCTTAATATCATGGTTGGTTTAATATGATAAATATTTTCATTGACCGATCTAGCCCATAAGATCCATCTTTCCTTTGAATACCACTCTTTCCAAAGGTAGATCCACAATCTAAGTAAATTGTTACGCTTGCAAAATTGAAATATTTCATAAACACACTATTTCCAAATTTCATTTGCATTTATAACAAAGCTACCATCAGATTTTGGTAGTAACATATGCCGATTTGAATGGTTTTTTATAAATTCTATTACTGTTTTGCATAAATCCAGAGGGCAAAAGCTTGTTGAGTTAATATTTACAACTCCCCAATTAGGATCAATTAATGAACATTCTTCATGTGCAATTTTAGGATTATAAGTATAATATATGCCTACTTTATTTGATGCCAACCGTTGTTTAATAGCACGACACACATGCTACATGCATAATTGTATACGAGCTTCTGGCCAAACTGTTTGTGCAGCATTTATTTCTGAAAAATCTTTGTCAGCTAAAACAAGTGAAAAATTCTTTAAGTGCTAATCTTTTAACGCCTGCATCCAACATGTGAGAATTCTTGTTATATCTCGATTTTTTCCGGTTGAAATTAATAAATAGCTAAAAGGAAACCCAGTGCCGTCAATCACACCCATAAGTGCATACAATTCCCATGATAAGTTATTTGTGCCGTAAGTTGCATCAACTACTATTACATCTAATTTACTATAAATTAATTGGTAAAACAATGTTGTTAAAAATCCAAGAGCAGGAATTGATGAATTAAGTTGGTCTAATATAATTTGTAAACTACATTCTTCTAATAGAAGTTTTGCAGATAATAAAGGATCTGAATTCTGACTATATATCTTTCGAGATTCTACTAACCATCAATAATAAATTTGTTGAACAGTTATAGATTCATATTCATTAATTTGATTTTCACAGACTTGATAGCAAATTTCAGCAGGAGAGCAATAAATATGATCTTTAACAAATTGTTTAATTTCAGAAGATGTTTCAACATGACTTGGCCATGGATGTAGAATATTTAACTACAATTAAATCTAATTCTAAAAAAATTTCTATATTAATAGTTTCTTTACAATTATATCTTTCTAAAAAAGTAGATGTGTCTCTTTGTTTTTCTAAAACTGGATGTTTGGCTTGGTACTTTCCAAGTTCAATCTGACAATTACAGTAATATGTTAAAAGAAAGGAATTTTTCTTTTGATTCTTGGCATGATAAATCCATGAGTAGCTATCACCTTCAGAGATCAATTTAATTATGTAATGACCAAATTCAAGGTTAAAATTTTCTTTGTCAGAAAATTTATTTTCTAAAATAAAATTTTGAAGAAATAAAAGCTCAATATTAAGACAAAGATTTAATTTCTCACTTTCGTCTTCATAAAAATCATTAGTATTGTTTAAAGAAATTAGAGAATTATACACCATTTCAGTAATATCCATGTAGGTAATTATTGATTCAAGTTGAATTTTGTTTTTTGAACAAGTTTTTTTAAGACTATCTTGACACTTTGAGCATTTTGTCACAAGAATGCCTTTTTTGCTCAGAAATTCTTCATATATGACAACTAATACAGGTTTTATTATTTAAATTTGATATGGTAAATATTCGTAGAGTCAAAGAAAAAGACTAATAATTATCGTTATTATTGTTATCATTGTTACTATTGTCATTATTGTTTACTAATACAATTAATACGTACATCAGTAATAATTGTCATGATGCATAATTTTACTGGCAATCAGAATCCGATATCATATGTAAGCCATTAAGAAATCCGGCTACCATTTTTTTTTGGCGACGCTATGTAAGTCAGATGACTTATAAGCTATCACGTATTTGTTTTTCTGGTTAGCCTTTTATATTTATGGATCGTTGGTATTCGGTCAACTCACTGACAGATTTCCACTGATCTGTAATCTAGAACCTTCGAATCTTTAATTGTGATTGGTTATTATAAAAATTTTCAAACTTCTAGCGAAGGTTTCTCAATAACTACTTGGTCAAATTTAGTGAAAATTTTTTTATTTTAATTCTATAGTTTAGTAGAATCAAAATAAAAAAGATTTATTGAATTTTGTCTAACAGTCATTGAAAACTATTGATTAAAATGTAAAAAAACTCAAATATCAGAAAAATAAGCTAAAATTGTGAAAATTTTTCCTTTTTAAACCTTTAAAAGAAGATTTCTCAACAACCACATGTATAAATTCAATGAATTTTTTTATGAATCTATAGAATTAAAATAAAAAAATTTATAGGATTTAAATAGATGATTATTAAAAATCTTCGTTTAAAGTTCAACCCAAAATTTGGCAGCAGCATTTTTTTAATAGGTACTGAAACTTTGCATGAATATTACTTGACATTTACCTAACCAAATTTGATAGAAGTTTTTATTTTAATTCTACGAATTTATAGAATTAAAATAAAAAAAATTGATTGAATTTAATTAGGTAAATGTCGAGTAAGCTTCACTCAAAATTTCAATACCTATTAGAAAAAAGCTGCGGCCAAATTTTGAATTTTAATAAATATTTCTCAACAACACCTGTACGAATTTGATTAAATTTTTTTATTTTAATTCTTTAGATCCGTAGAATTAAAATAAAAAATTTCATCAAATTTGTACAGGTGGTTGTTGAGAAACCTTTGCTTAAAGTTTAAATAAAAAATTATTATGACGCCACCAAATTCCACCAGCACGTGATCGGAATCCAATCATATTTCAAGAACAGGTGTAATGTTACGTGATCAGAAAAATTCAATAACGATAATAATGATCGTACTCTTTCTATTTTTTATACCCTGGTACTATATCAAGATTGCAGGGTATAAATCAGTTATACACTGGATTCTATATGTTTAAGCGGAAATGAAATTTCCGCTTTACCCAAGCCACCCAATGTATAACAATTACTTATAATCTTCTCTATGCCTCCTAAAGCCCTAATAATAAAATTTTTTATTCAATTATCTGTCGAAGCTTCAACTTCAGTTTCACTGCTTCACCTCTTAATGATTTTACCAATTAAATTTTTGTCACGACAGTAACAGAATCAAATATGGAGTCGTTAGCGAAATTTTTTTGTGAAAACAGGTAAATTTTTTTAAAAATTTCTTTTATAGGCACTAAAAGTATCATAGGTAGTACGAAAATATATTTTTCGAAAAAAGTTATAACCTTCATTATCCGTTAAATATAGAAAAACATTAGCCCAAAGTCCTCAATTTTTGGGTTATCTTTGCTGAAATATTATTAAATTTAGTGAATGAAAAACGAAAAGTATTATTCATTACAATTTGGTTAAAGGTTAAAAGATGGTTTGGATTTATTACATTCATAACAAGATATCGATTATTTGCTTTAAAAGCTTCGATCTTAAAAATAAATTATTTTTTTTTTTAGGTCTGATTGAAATTTGTTGAGAATTGATTATTTATCATGTTAAAAACGCAAAAGTAATGCTTGAGCGACCTTTATCAATGATAAATTTTGAAGAAAAATGTGAAATTTGCAGATCAAAAAAAAAGTAATCGATGATTTCTGATTTTGATTGCCGATTTTTTTAACATTTTTTTGCAGGAATAAAAGTTGTAGATTCATAATTTTGTAACATATTTTGATTTAACATCTTTTGTAGAATATATTTTGCATACTCTTCATGTTGTAAAGAATTGATTGTGTAATATTAAATTTTGCTTCTTTTCTAGCCCGGTAAAATTTACTATTGCATGATAAGCAAGAAGAAAATTTAAAAGCTGCACTAAATTCAATCTTATAAGGATTATTACATGATATTGCTAAGGAACTTTAGTATAACTTATATTTTCATTACAATAAATTTTAGAAGTTGATAAAAAAGACATTTGTGCATCCAAAGCATGTTCCGGGATAATAATTTTAGTCATTAGAAATGAATTTTTTTTTAAAAAAATGTATGCTAAATAAATATATATAAGACTTTATATGGTATAATATTAGTTGATATACATACGTCATCAGAAGTAATGTTAAAAAAATCGGCAATCATCGATTTCTTTTTTTTTGTTGTTCTGCAAACCGAATAAATGCTTGAGCATACTTTTTCTATTTTCGTAATCGCTTGCTATCTAAAAACTTAATGAAAAAAATTTCTTTCAATCAACCATCTACCCCAAACCTTTCAGTTTTAGGTCTTCTTTACTGAGAAGATTTTAAATTAAAATGAGTGAAAAATGGAAATCTGGTATTCATTATGGTTTAAACGTTAAAATATTGTTGTATTTATATTAATGTATCGATCATTTGCTTTAAAAGCTTCGAACATTAAAAATAAAGTGGCTAACTTTTTATACAAGTTAGATTTGCTGAGAATTAATTGTTTATTATGTTTGATATGTAAAAAATGTAAAAGTAATGATTTAGCGACCTTTATCTATGGTAAATTTTTGAAGAAAAAAAGGTGGTTTGTGTCTCGCAGATTTGTTCATCGAAATGGTAACTAACTTGGTTAATTTATTTAATTTCCGACTAATTAAAATTTTACTTCCGATCCATTGAGTGAGATGCTTGAGAACACAGTACAGCAATTTTATTGAAATTTCGTTTGTATGTATATTCGACATGCTTGGTATAGTTATGGAAGAACACTCTTGTCGATCAATAAACCTTAACAAGAAATTTAAAAAAAATTTAGCATATGTTGACATTCTATAATTTGGCACAGTTCTATACGTAGTAACTTTACATACGCTCTAATTTTAGTTTAAAAAAGGCTAAAATTATATCAACAACGCATATCCATTATAAAACCTACTAAACAACAAAAATAATTTTGATACATATTTACAAATAAAAAAAATCGTCCGATTTGCCTTGACAGAATCCATATGGGACTTTACATATACGTATTTTGATCTCCATAGTACGTTTATACCCCAACATTAACATATTAGTGCAATACAAATAAGTACACCCTTTTCTAACTCTCTTTAAGCAATTCAAGCGTCTCGTATCGTTGATAAACTTTTTAAAATGATTGGCCATCATTCGATTAACATTATAAATAATATTATTTAAACCAGAAATTTTGTCTGGCTACCGTTTATGCAAGATGACACATGTAGGCTATGTTTACTCCTTAAAAATGATCTGATTTATAACTGCGACAATAAAAATTCTGAAAGTTATAAATCATATATTACTAATGATGCAGGAATTACTTTCTATATCACTATATAACGAACTATATAATAATCGTGTACCTCAAAATTTTGAATAGTGCATTCATGTTTGATTTTTGTCAACTATCAAGTATGTCAGTCATAATTAAGGAGACCCTTTGCGTTAAGCCAACCAGGCCAACGAAACATACTCAAATTCCACTTTCTAATTGTGACATTACCATGTTACCCTTTTATACTGGGTTCATTTATTTTTTTAAAAATAATTTTAAAAAAGATAATTTTATGAACACTAAAAAACTTTTAGAATCACTGGGAGATGTTTTAAACGATTATTATCCTCTGGCTGGTACGCTTAAAAGTGCGTCTGATGGTAAATTTATCATTGACTGTAATGATCAAGCTGTTCAATTTATCATTGCTGAATGTTCTAACATTACAATCAATCAACTTGAAGAAAAAAATTGGGAACATGCAGCTATTCCTTACGGATTAATGCAAACATCAATAATGCCTAATAAAATTGATCAAATTATATTTATAATACAACACACTACTTTTGCTGATGGATCCGTAGCCCTTGGTTTTGCTAAACATCATTATGTTATAGATGGTTTTGGTCTTTTTACTTTTATTGAAAATTGGGGAAGAAGAGCTCGTTTAGAACAGGTTGACCCACCTATCCATGATCAAAGTTTGTTAAAAGCAAGTGGTAGTCCTCCAACATATATTCCTTACGAATATTCTGTATTGAAACCGACAGAGCATATTTTTTCACGCACGGGAAAGCCTCCTCCTCTAACTACCAAAATTTTTCGCTTTAGTCAAGACGCTCTTAAGAAGTTGCGTGATTATTATTCCGTTGGTATTCTAAATGGGAGTTGGATTTCAACAAATGATGCACTTGTGGCTCATCTTTGGAGAACAACCACTAGAACTCGAAATATTGATTTAAATACTGAAGTAATCTGTGGCTTTGCTCTTAATGGACGTGATAAATTAAATATTCCCAAAATTTATTATGGAAATGTTGTTTTGTAAATAGATTTTATTAGTTTATTATTATATCATTGTTGTTGTTGTTGTTGTTGTTTTTTTACATTTAAATATAATTTTAATATATATTATTTATTTATAGTCAAATATGTCCGAAAAGGCCTGTCTCTCAATTGATTAACGGTCCACCATCTTCAGTAGCACTTCAAGTTCGAAAGGCCGTTACAGATATGAATGAAAGTCGTATTCGATCCATAATTGATTGGATTGAACAACAACCAGATAAATCATTGGTTGTAGCAAGGATTATATACAATGGCGAAGATTTAGATATAACTAATTGGTCAAAAATTCATAAGCATAATTTAATAGATTTTGGCGATGGAGCTCCTATAAGACAGAGACTTGGGCGGAAATTTGCAAATAATGGGATGTATATAATAATTGGTGTCGAGGATGGAATAGAAGTTTACATTAGTTTACAAACTGATAAATTAGAAGTTTTGGAACAGGATCCTGAATTTAAAAAATTTATTGTTTCATAATGTAGCTTAGTACACTCCTCTAGATTTTTACTCTCCAATTAATTTATACAAATTTTTTTATTTAATTTTTTTTTTTTTATAAAAAAAACTAAATTAAAAAAGATCTGTGCTGCATTAAAATATAAAAAATTCGATATACTAGTCTCATAATGTAGCTTAGAACACTGCCTCTAGATTTTCTACTCCAATCAATTTATTCAAATTTTTTATTTAATTTTTTTTTTTTAAAAAAACTAAAAAATTAGCAAAGAACTGTGCCAATGGCCTGCATTAAAATATAAAAAAATTCATATACTGTATACTAGTATAAAAATTTTTTTCAAGAAATCTACAAAATTATAAGTTAAACTAATAATAGCTATTGATTAGGGATGTTAATGGATGTTCCAGTTCAATTTGATTTTATAAATCAAATTAAAACTGAATCAAATAAAAAAAAAAAAAAATTAAATTAGAATTTAATATAAAAAATTGAACTAAATTAGAATTAAGTGTAAAAAATTGAATTAGACTAGTACCAATATAAAAATAATCAAATTGCATTAATGTTGGACTTGTTTAAACTGGTTTGATATTTTATATACCCTTGATATTTGTATTATAAAAGGATTATTAGCTACCAATACAACTTTTAGTTGTCTATCTAAAGATTTTATACTAGCTGCTATATTTATAGCCTAACTAGAAAGCTATTTATTTAAACCTTCTTGTTTTATTTCTATAACATATTCTTTTTAATGTGTATATTTTTGCAGATAATTTGCTATATAAGACTTAAAGACTCATTACGGCGCTAACTACCAATGGTAAGTCAATTTAATTTTTATATTTTGTTTACAAATCCAAATATTTGATTACTAAATTTATTATTTGTCAATTAAAAACTAAATCCCAAATTTTTTTCACCCCAGTTCTACAGCAACATAACGTCTAACTCATCTTCCCACCATTCAACCCATCTTCCTACTATATCTGCTTAATTCCACAAATGCGCCGTAATGTTAGCCGGATACACTAATAAAAAGCACTTATTACTGTAATAAACCTGTTAGAGTGGTTTATATTTTATCTATGTTTATCTAGATTTTAGTAACTTATAGTATTATTTATTACTTGAGGCTAGAGCTAACTATTAAATCTCTATAGCTGTGTATTTCTGCTCTTGTAAGGTGTATTTAAGCTTTAATATCTGTTTTTGTCTTTTTCACAAGCTTTTTTTTTTTTAGTTTCTTAGATTTTTAATCTAGTTGTCTTAAAAGAATTAGTTTGTTTTGGTATTAAATACCTTATAGTATTTTTTTTTTTGGTATAAACAGTATTGACGATTTACATGATGTATTGAATTTTTACAATTAGTCCGAAAGGTATTAAATATTTCAAAAAGTAATCATTTTGTAACGTTATTGTTTTAAAAAGTGCGCGCAACAACAATATACGAGATTCTGATAAACCTACTAGAAGCATTTAATTACAGCCGATTTATCTATAGTTCACAATATGATCAAAAAATAGAAAATTTTCTACAAGAACTTAAAAAAAACCCCCGCTTTATATAAACAATACAACTTTATAAGTACACCCATTTATTCATTTTTACATTTCGAGGAACTTTCTCGCAGATTCTCAGCTCTAAGAGACCATTTTTTGTAAACGAAACTAATAACCGTAACCAAGACTACTAATAAACGTTATACAAATAATCATAGCAGTACCAAAAACATCCAAATACTTTCCTCTAATTAGACCCATTCTTGAATCGGGAGTAATCCAATGTCTCAATAAAACTTCATTATCTACCTCCAATTCATTATTCTCATTTATAACACCGTTAAGTTTGGCCAAATTCATTACTATTTCAATTAAATCAGCACCTCTATGCTTTCTTTTACTATTAAATTTTGCCAACACCTGCATTCTTTCCGCATTCATTTTAAAATTTCTTTCGTTCATTAATCTTATAACTTTTGACATTATGTCATCAACTTTTAGATCAAGTTTTGAAAGTTTTAAAGCCATACCAGCAAGCTCTAATCTTTCTGCATTTCCATCCTGATCATACGCTATTGGAAGTATTAACATTGGAGTAGCTGTATAGGCAGATTCATGACAACTTCCTGCACCACCATGGCTTAGAAATACTTTAGTATTCTCATGAGAAAGTACTGTAAACTGAGGTGCATACTTTAAGATATGAATATGCGGGTATAAATTATTTAAAATATTTGAACTGGATATAACATCACCACTAGAAAGTGTAAATATAGAAGGCAGTTCCGTTTCATTAAATAATACAGTTGCCCAGATTATACCATCGAGGATATTTTGATTTATTAATTCGAGAGTAGACTGTATAAGAATGGCGTAATTTTCAGGTGTAGTATATACAGAAGTTCCAAGAGAAATATACATAGTTCTAGAGTGTTTAGAAAGAAATAAATTGAGATCGGAAGATAGGTTTGGAAATGTATCAGGTAAAATGGGTCCAATTTCTTGACGAATTGGAGGCAAAGCGTATGGAAGCTACAACGATAACAATGAAATAAATTAAGAGAGATTTTTATTAAGAAAATTAAAAATAAAAAAACAATAAATTCACCTCAAATCCGAAGAAAGAATCAATTAAAAACAAAATGTTTGTTGTTCTTAATTCCCAATCATCATGTTTACTAACACCGACTTCAGCCCTTTTATCATTGAGATAATTACCAATTTTTTGATTATGCCATTTAACTCGCAATGGCTGTATTACTGCACATATAAACCGGTTGTAAAATGATTCATTTTCCAAGTTCACAGGACATCCCCACATCGGATCTGATATAAAAGGAGGCAGAGAAGTGACAACTAAGAAAACAAGAAAGTGAACAACAAATAATTAATAAGTGACTAACATTTACTGTATAACCACCTAACCCTCAAAAAGTAAATAATGCATACGCGTTGAACTACAAACAATTCCAACAACGGGCTTTTTTAATTTCATTGCTAGATCAAAACAAGCCTCATTTCCCGCCCAGTCGCAAATAAATAAATCTGCCTTAGTTTCTTTATAAGCTTGCAAATATTTATTAAAATGTTCGGTGTATTTATCAATAAATATCATTTTAAGCTCTTCTACACTTCTGTAAGTAAATTTATTAAGTAAAAGTTTTCTAAATTTTGATTCAAGAGTGTTTTGAGGTTCTTGAGTAATTATTTGCGGAATTGAATGGTATAAAGTAGATTTAGCCGTAAAATTTCCAGGGGCTGCTAAAGTTACCTTTATAAAATAGATCAGATTAAAGAAAAGAGATAACATCGACTAATGATAGCATATTATATTTGATTGCATAAATAGTTTACTTTGTGCCCACGATCCTTCAAAATCTTACAAATTTCCAACAATGGTCGAAGATGACTTACTCCTTTGAATTATCGTTATCAGAAATTTAATAAGATAAAAATAAATAAATAAATAAACCAAAAATAAAATATAAATGATCAAGAAGACCCACCGCCAACTTTAGACATGGCGAGTATATGTATTGGTTTGCCATTTAAGTTTAAATCCAGTTCACGTTGAAAAACCTCATTACTTTTTCCCTCGGCATTTATTAAAATAAACCGATCCGTAATTATAAAAAGAATAACGATTACAACAATATAGCAAAGTTTCGAATAAATCATTATTATGATTGATACGTTAAAGTGAGTTGATTAAAATCGAATCGATATGGGAACCTTTTTAAAAGTTTTTGACATGCATGACCATGCACTGATAAATGAAAGGGGTTAGTTAATGTCTCAAACCCTGATTAAACATGCACGGTTCCAATAAATATGTGTCTAACATCGGGTAAATTTTTTCTATTCAGATCTGCAAACCTGATTTTTACAAAATTTTTTAAAAATTAAAATTCTGCGCAGAATTATATTTATTTTCTGTGATATAAAAATTTTGAAAGTTTTCGTAGATCTGCGCTAAAAAATTTTCCCGATGAAATTACTTCTCTTAATAAAAAATTATTACGACATTTAGGGCGTTCTCAAGCACCTACCTCAATGGACTCAATAACGAATCTGATTGGTCTGTTTGGTCAAACTAGCCAATCAGATTTTTTATTGAATTCATTGAGATAGGTAATGATGGGACCTCCTGGATTATTAATAATTAATAATTGATTGATCGAATTATTAAATAATAACTTAATAATGTATGGCGCAGCTAAATAGTACAAGATGTATAAAAAACGAAAAGTTGCGTCAATATTTTCTCAAAAATTGCTGAGATATTTGGCGGACTAAACTTTATTAAATCCGTTGGTATTTAATTCACCATATCGATATTATTAGCGAGATCGAAGTTATTAACTATTAAAAATATTAATAACGCATTAATTATTAACTAAAACTCAGAGTTCCCATCACTAGAGATAGGTGCTTAGGAACGCCCTTAAAAATGACGTAATTATTTACCACAGATGTAAACAAACGTCTGTGGATTACATTAAAAAAATTCTGTCGCTGCACGAAATTCCTATACCTGATAATATCGATCGGGCTTTCATCAATTGGCTAATTTTGTAGACTGGTGTTACGATCAATTCGTAACATTAGTACATAAATTGGGTCTTAACTTTTTAGAAAATGTTGGTTGGAATTTATAGGTTTACTAAACTGGCAGTCCATACTATGTATTAATTACTAGATTTAGCGGATAGAGCTTGGAACCGAATTTATTTAATTAATGATCTACAGTTTCGATATCCGGTTTATATAAAATATTTTATTTACTGGTTAAATTGAATAAAAACCAGCTTCAGATTTAATTATTATCATCGTTATTGCATGTGTGTATGTTCATGTACCTATTTAATTGATTGTACGCCTAAAAACAATGGATTTATCATTACGGAGTGATCAATGCTTTTGTCTTCTATATATTTATGTTTCAGATCGTGCATATTCGGTGGATTCGGTTTTATTCGGATTTGATTCGAACCCGAAGGAAATCGGATTTAAATCCGAAGACCGAATCAAGTTTCAAAATCTAGTCGCTGATGATTGTGAAATCGGCTGATGGGGTCTCCTTTTGAAAATATAAACTCTTACTAAAATTTACTTATACTCTTTTCTAAGCAACACTCTAACCCTAAATTCTAACCTAACACTAAAAGAAAAAGCTAGGATAATACACCCTAAAAAAATTCCAAAATTTTATATTAATTGGATCCAAATATCACAATCATCCGATTCCATGATCATCCATTTATTAATTAGTATTGCAATTACCTTAATTCTGACGGGTTAATAATGATCGGGTAGATGATTGTGGCGTTGGAGGACAGTGCTATTGAGGAAGATTATATGATACCTCTTCAATGATACTTACACATGTATATAAATGTTAGTTCCCCCGATGTTTGAGTAGAAGATGTATGCCCTTTGAACTCTTCTCTCAATAAAGAGAATTCTCATGATTGTCCCTTATAATAAATTACCTGTCTAAATGCCTACTTATCATAAATGTTTCAATTATCGTAGGAATCTTGAGCTTCATCCCAATTCTAAGTGATTCTCATAAAGTATCTCCATGACCCTTTACTTTGTTCACCATCCTGAATTATCTTGGCGTATGGGTCTGACTCTCCCAATCTGATGGTAACACCGGGTTGCGATCTTTGCATAAAAAAAAAAAAAGTTTAATATGCGAGAGTAAAAGGAAGCAATAATGTGAGGTTAGCCAATTATCGGTTTAACATGAAAATCGAACAATTAAAGCAAAAATAATCATTCTAAATGCTCTTTATGATTAATGTTAGGATGAGAAAGTTCAAATTATAAAATTAGGATATATAATTTTTTTTTTCTTGTAAATACGCAGGATTCAAAATCCCGTCACTAGAATCTATTGGGGTTTTTTTTAAATAAAGTGCCCAATTCACATATGCAATATAATTTATTCAATATGGCATAACTTTAACACAGCAACGAAAATAGAAATATGTATTGATAATTATTATGAAATAAAAAAATTTTGCCGTTTTATTTTGACGCTAGACATTTGGTGTGTGAACTAAACGAAAATCTATAATTGTTTAATTGAAATAACATATGGGGAGGCCCAGAGTAAAAGACGGCTTCGGGCTAACCAATCAAAATTAGAGGTTTTATAAAAAACTTTATAACTAATAGTTATTTTTATAAAAATAATTTTTAATTATATATCGAATATATTAATAAATTTTTATAAAATCATTTAATATAATTTAGGTGATAATTATAAGCCTGACGCATGACGTAAGTCATGCTAAGGTTATTATCGCGAGGATCTTCACATGTGAAAGCCAAGGGCGTAATGGCAGCTTTCGGTTACTGTTTAAGGTTAGATGTGGAAATCAAGGATTAGATGCATTGAGTATATAAGTTAAGGGGGCTTAATTGTGATCGATAGTGCTTTTTTCTTTAGCTGCCTGATTAGTCTGGCTCTTTCGTAGTGTCCCTCCCAGGCCCCCCAAAAAAAATTGTTAAAATGATAAAGGAAGGAGAGAGTAGCTCGGGGGCATGCTTACCGACATGGGAATGAAATGCTTGGTGACTAGCTCCCTGACACTCGCTAAGTAATAATAATAATAATGTTGTAGCATATCTAGAGATGGGAAAAATGCACATTTTATAATAACATGCGCATGTTACATAAAATGCGCATGATATCGCATGATATAATTTTTTTGATTTTATATTTTCCCTCTGGAAAATATTGGATATTTGCCAAAAATTTTTCCCCGACCCTTCTCATCTTTATGTTCATTCATTTTTTTTCGAAATTTTTCAAAACTTCTGCATTCCTATTTCTTAATTTTGCCTGGCATTATACACCTTGGCCTAAATTAAATATACTTTAATTTTCCTATATAAAATTTAGATGGGATAAAATGCGCATGATTCCGAATCATGCGCATGAATGCGCATTAATGCGCACGATTGAGGAATCATGCACACGCATGAAACCCATATCATGTATGTATGCGATTCTCTTCTTTTCCGCCACGTGATTGCCATGTGATTGTAAATAGTACGACAAGTATACGTTTAATAGTCTTGTAAAATGTAATGTGCGGGACATGTAAAGACAGAGCCGCAGCGCGGCACTACTCCCAGATTAACTCAATAAACAGATCTAAGCGAGAATAATATACTGTACCAATTTTGGAGGTCGGCTAAAGCGGAGTGTATCTTGAAAAATCATCTATTTAATTAAATATTAGGGCTAGGACCAATTGTGGTTATAGTTAAGAGTGCTTATAGGTAAAATTGCTTCCCCGACATTTTTTATTAATACACCAAAGTAGGTTTAGATTACCGTTTCTCGAATTTTTCGCAATTTTCTCTTTTTCGCTCGTCGGGTTAGTCAAAATTTTTACAATTTGATTGGTCGATCGTCTGTCGATCATCAAAAATGCCAATCAGAGAACACAAATTTCGGGTATTCGAACACGTGCGAAAGAAGAAAAAACGAAAAGAAAGCGAAAATACTCAAAACTAGTGTTTAAAATAACCTCTGTGGACTAATAAAAAATAACTGTAATGAAATTTTACATATAAGAAACTCCGACTTATCGCTAAAGCTCACAACTCTAACGTCCTAATCTTAAACTTCTATTTTTACGCACTTAGTTTATTTACAAAATAGCCTACCTCCAATTTGTGATGATTTTCTCAAAATCATGTAGGGATGTTAAGTGGTGCGTCTGGTCCGGTCCGGTCCAGTCCCTAAAAAGTCCGGTCCAGAAACTAGTTGAAAACTAGTTCACCCCCTTGTCAAAAACAAGTCCTATAGTAGTCCTACCCTAGCGGTTTAATATAGATTTTTATAATACTTTTTATTACAAACTTTACCATTATTGATCGAAAAGTCGGCATTTAACTAATTTTAGCCTAATTCACCAATTAGAGTATATGTCATTGATTTCCCAATTAGCGAAAGTACCACCACCCAGGGTGTATTGTTATTGATTCACATTTTATCGAATTTTATTTAATGTGTTAAAAATGACACTCTATTCATATTATGTAGGAGCCGGACTAGTTTTCAACTAGTCCTGCAAGTCCCTAAAAAGTCCGGGTTTGGACCTGGCCCAAACTAGTTCCCCGTGGACCACTTAACATCCCTAAAATCATGTGACCATTCCGAATCCGTCTTCCCAATATGTTATTGCAAAAAATTCAAACACTATAATATTCGTATGTCTACGTTACCATGTTCTGTTCTCAAACATGATGTAGAACAAAAAGAACTGCGCCACAAACAGGTGCATTGATTAAAATAATACATAATTTCTCCTTTTTTCTAAAGTAACCTGGAATCATATATAAAAGCTACCCCGTAGAACTATTAAAGATGTATCAATCAGATCTCAAAAACTGCCCATTTTGCCTATGAAATCACTTTCTACGTACTAGAGTAAAATTCTTTACAAAATTCTGACATATTTAATTTATTTTGACCATAACATTACCCTAATAATGTACTATATAAAGTTTTATTTAAAAAAATTCTCACAGTAATACTAGAGAATTCACCAAAAACATAAGGGATAGACGCATTGTCAATCTAAATAAAAGGTCCAAAAAATTTTTTTCGAGGTATACATTGATTGGTAAAAGTTAATTTGGTAAGTAAATTTTAAATTTGGGGATCAAGTACTTGAATTTATGTCCAATTTTAGCATAATTCATAAATTCGCCGTGATAATACTTCTATACTACCTCTAAGGCCACGCAAAGTTAATTTTTCGTTTTGCATTAGGCCACGCAAAGTTGATTTTTCGTTTTGCATTACCCGCCGTCCCATTTTTTCAATTTTTCAAATTTTTTTTTTTTTTTTTTTAGATCCCAATTATGCCAATTGTTCGATTTTTGACATCTATTTTTTTCCGCTATTGTCATCCGGTATCACCCGATGGAGACCTTAATTTCCCGTAATTGTCTGATAGGACTGACAGGAAAAATATGACTGCCGGCCCAATTTTTTGATTCCTTGTTGTGCAAATATAACCTTAAATGTG
>CAJVPY010002450.1:0-16164 GCA_910591965.1 Dentiscutata erythropus | reverse complement strand
ATTTGCTATGTGTAACGGGCGTGATCGGAGAGAGTGCCGGGTGAGATAACATGTACGCCGGACGCTGTGCTATAGCCAAATCAAGTACCAAACATGACCCATATAACGATACTGCTCGATGCAAAAATACAAATCTAATATACGTAGCCTTAATCCATTGTAAATTGTATCTGAATCAACTTTAATTTAAATTTCTATAACATATCAGATTTACAAAAGCGAGATTATTATTAGAGATCGATTTATTTATTATGAATTGTTTTTTTTTTTTTTTTTACAAAAAATTATTACGAGAATAATCAAAAAAGGTGTAGAATTGACTTTCAATCTGTTATAACTAGAAAATAAAAACTACTCAAAGCCTAGAAAGAATATATTACGATAATAATATACAGTATTTTACATGAATTATAAAATCTATAATATCTTTAATATTTCACTTATCTAAAAAACTTTATTGATTCTTATACAGGTATTAATGAAATTTCAATAATATCTGAATTTTTGAGAATAACGAATTACATTAATAAAAAGATACAAAGATACAAATTCCGATTTGAATTGAAATGCGTAAAGCTCAATTTATTTGCATTATTAATATGTATATAATATGTATATATAAAAGTTAAAATGAACATACAAAGTAGTAGAAAAAAAAAAAAAATTTATTTTTAGTTCGTCAAACAAGAATAGTGAGAATACATTTTTTTTGTGTTTAGTATGAATTGTATAAGCAAATTTTTTTCAAAATATTTTTGAATATCAAAAAAAGACTTATAATAACTAAAGTTTGTAATAGCTGCTAAAAGGAAATAGTAAATAACTAAATTTTAGTTTACATTAGAAAGTTATTTTCGCGAGATCGTTTTATAAAATTCGCAAAAAAAAAGAAAAAAAAAGGTAAGAAAAAATTAACCGTGCTAAAATATCAAACACTAAACCGGTAGTTGTTATGGTGGGTATTTCCTCCAATCACGTGGAGCGCGCTTCAAACCAGAAGCACCACAACCACGTACAGCCTTTACGGATTTCGACCAACGCTTTTCTTCAAAGCGACGGAGGAGCTCCGAGATGACAATATCGTCAACAAATACCATTTGATTGTTGCTGAATAGCAGAAAATTCTTCTGCTGACCAGTCGTAGTCCAGAAAACTATCGAGAAGGTCAGCAATAGTTGCTTCAGCATTTGAGGAGGACACATCCAAATCGGAAAGGTAGGGGTTATCGACGACATCCCGTAAAGGTTCCTCGTCTTGACGGGCCGCTGCTGGGACTTCTCGGATGATTCTCTTGGAAAGGAATTATTTAGAAAGGAAGGTAGAATTTCTTCAGGACTACCATTATTATCTTCCTTAATATTAGAGAAATCAAGAGTATCTTTTTCCGAGGCCGCGGATACTGCAGATCCGCGAACACCATCAAGGAGGACTTTATTCATCTCGGATACGGCTAAATGTGATTGAATTTCAGCAAGTTGAGCTGAAATCGAGTCAAGTTTTGCTGATAGATTTGCATTTTCTTCTTCAACAACTTTTAGACGTTTTGATAGATGGGCATTCTCTTCTTTAAGAATAGTATTTTGTGATTCTAAATCTGCCATTTGCCGCCGTTTTTTATCTCTAGACATTTGAGCAGCATGACGATTTCGAAGTATTCTAAAAAAATTTGAAAATTTTTAAGTGTTAAAAAAGTGTTTACACGTGTAAAATGAATAAAATAATAAATAATTTTAAAATATATAAAGATAAAAACACGTATTAAAATATACCTTTCACGTTGCCTCTGCTCTTTTTCTTCTAGACTTTCGGCTTTTCTTTTACGACCACCAGCTGATTTCTTTTTTTCATCAGTCGTTACATTATTAGTTGAAGATTGACGTTGTTCAGAAGGATCAGCTTCAGATGTAGAAGAAGATATAGCAGAAATAGGACTAAACAAGGCAGGAGCGATCGGTTTCATTGGCGTTATTGAAGGAGCCAAATTTGGTAGAGTTGTGGAGTTATTTGTCGTTCTAGAGAACATACAATCGTTGCCTGCCGCAAGTTTTCGTAACTCTTCTATATTAATTAAATCTTGTAATGTGAAAATACCAGTTGGCGGTATACGGTTCTCATCATCGTCTGCCTCTAAAGTATCCCTTAAATCAGGGGAAGTAACAGTAGACGATAAAGTAGGGGTATAAAGAAGAGGTGAATTTTCTAAAAGTTGTGAAATACTCGTTTCAGCTCTTAAGTCTGAGGTCACCATGTCCTCACTCCAGGTATTAGGAACATGGTTTGCAGAACATTTATAGTCGTTTGATGACGACGTAGATGGAGTAGTAGAGGACATGGTGACCTATAAAAAAGATTCTGCTTTATGAGTCAGTATGGTTCCAGTTCTAAAAATTTTCTAAAATATATACAATACACAAAAAAAAAAGCTAAAATAATAATATCGTATACTAATGGATAATGAAAAAACTTTGAGAAAAGAAAGTTGAAAAAAAATGCACCTGGGTAGGCCGAAAGCTTGTGGCTTTTATCTTGAACGAATGAAAGCACTTTATGAGAATAGATAAATTTGGGGAATAATTTAGGAAACCTCTTGAAACTGTAATGTGTTAAAATTTCATTGGCGGATCTTTGATAATCGAAACAATAAGAAAAACGAGGGAAATGTGGAAAATTACCATTGGATGGTTATGTTTGTTTTTAACTGCGGAAAATAATTAAGTTAATAAAACAAAAATGAGGATAATTATGATTGGCCAATTTTGATTACGATTTAGATCTTGTATTACTTATATTGTCAGCAGGCTTTGCCACTTGACTCGTGTTATCCTTCCGTGGGGCTTAGGATCCACAGCCAGGATTCCTCAAATACCTTCAGAATGACGGGATAAGCCCATCTATCTATGATATTAAAATTCATATAAATCACCGAATATTATTCTCTTCCCAAAAGTTTTATTTGCGGCGTTTATTGCATAGCCCATGACCTTCTATCTTTGCTTCTTTCTAACAATTGACATATTTATTATTTTGAACTATTTTCAGCCTTACGAAAGAACGTTTAAACAGAAAATTTTATCAAAGATATTAGGTATTTTTATATGAATTTCCTATTAATACGCGTCTCATCGTGTTGCATATCATTTCGCGTACGTACGTACGTAAGGGAATCATTCAGACGAATAAGGATGGTCATTAACGCAGTGAGAACATGTATTACAATATTACTACCAATTCCTGGTATTAGCAATTCATTATAATAAAAAAAAACTTGCAAATCTGAGAAATTGTGCAATAACATGAAACAAATCAAGATTTTGTTCTTACCAAATCAGTTTCGAATTTGTCCGTAAATGCTTCGTTCAAAGTACGAATTTTGATGGTGTGACCTATTTTAAAAAATTTGAACAGTTAATCCAAGCAGCCGAATACTTTTTTCTTTTTTAAGAAAATTCTAACCTTTTAAATTTGTTTCTAAATGATCAAGAATTCATAATCCATTTAACTAAATTAAGGATTTTCAATAATGATATACAGTAAATTTGTTTATTGTAAATAAAAAAACATCATATTATGTTTACTATGTGCGACAAAGTCGGCTGTAACATTCTTAGCATTAGTTTTATGTTTACATTTCCGCATTCTTAGTTTATGGTTTGCCATACTAGTGTGTAAGAGAAAAAAGACTTGTGTAATATATCGTTATACTTTAGGAAAAAATCACTTGAATAACACGTAGTTTCACACGGTTCCTTTAAAATTATTAGATGCTTGGTCAATTACAAGTTGTAACGCAGTATACGGGCAATTTAAAATTCCACAATTTTCTTGGGTCTCGTCCTAAGGGACGTGTCAGATACCGCAGACAATTTTAAGTCTATACATATAACCAATTAGAATGGACTAAATATAATATCTTAGAAGAGAGATGGCTAATACAGTGCCTGACACGCTTCTGAATTTTTGGAAATACGCCATATTTTCGCGTATAACAAAATTTTTAAATTATTCCGAAAATTATTCTTAGTAAAAACACCCGTCGAACGCCATATTATGAAAGCCTCATTGCTTAAAATAGGCGGTGTACCGAAAAAATATTTCGTTCGTATGCTATCGTTATAAACTCATTAATGAAGTTTATCTCTGTTACCACGAATCAAATAATGAATACTTACCGTTATTATCTTTACGGCTTATATCTATGCGTGGCAGAGTGAAATTGCTTATTCACGCTACGGTAGAAAGCCAAACGGCAAATGTCGTTCTTTGCTTTGATCTTGATCACAGTATATACGGCATTTTCTATTTATTTTATACCGATATGTTATGTCATTGTTTTTAATAAATAAAAACATTCGATTTACAGATTCTGTTTACCCTCGTTAATATCGTTTTGGATAATAAAGATTTGTTATACTCAGTGTTGAGTACTAGACTAAGTCCAGTCCTAAAATTATTGGAAAAATTGGACTGGAAAATGAAATATGTCCAATTTTCTGTGCCTGGTCCAATTGTCAGTTGGGCACTGGAACGATCCAGTTTACTACTGGAATTAACTGGCCCAATGGAGTGGACTGGCCCAGGGTTATTGCAAAACTATCATCGAGTATAAATTTCATTAATCCAATGTTATAATCATATGGGATCTTTGCTAGGAAAATCACCCTTCGGGGTTTTCCGATCGCGCTAATTCGGAAAAGCTTAGACCAGAATGCCAGTTCTTATTGATATGTAAATCACCTTTTGCTTTATTTATTCGATAGTTTATTAAATAAACTGTCAAATCAGTAAAGTAAAAAGATGTTTTACATATGAATAAGAACCGGCATTCTGGTCTAAACTTTTCCGAATTAGCGCGATCAGAAAATCCCGAAGGGTGATTTTCCTAGCAAAGATCCCATATAATACTATTGAAATAATCGTGTTCTATTCATTTAATCTATCAATAAATGTCTAGAGATTATGTTAACCATTAATCGTGTTGCTTAACTTTAAATTATATAATTAATCACGATAATTGTTTCGAATGTACACTTCATCCGCATATAGTAATTTATAAAGATTAATCAATTGAATTCGCCTTATGTTAAGTTCAGCACAATACAGACCTATTTTGTGTTAAACCTAGCATAAATTGAATTCGGTTTATGCTAAACATCACAAGACGAATCTGTTTTATGCTAAACTTGGCATAAAACAAGCTTATCGGGTATGTCTTGTATATAAAAAAAAAAATCAAATTTAAGCCAATCAAATAACTGGAATCATATACGTAAGTCCTAGTTAGTGCATTAGTATAATATTGTATACAGTATACAATATTATAATATAGATTTAAATAAAGCTATAATTATAAATAAATATATAACAGATAATTGCTTATTACTAGTAGATTGTACTTAATATAAAGATACTAAATTTGATACATACTAACATTTAAGTGTAGATTGAAGTATAGATACTGTATAAAGAAAAAGGTAAAAAATTAAATAAAAAATGTAAAAAGGTATATAAGATATATATAAGTCATAAAAGCATCTATAAATTAATACAGTCAAATCTCATAAATACAACTTTAAATGCACCATCTCTCTAAATACACAATAGAAAACTAGCCTCATAAGGAAGCTTTCAGAAATTAGCCGATTTTTGGGTGGGTGGTGGATAGGTTAGTCAAAGTATTAGATATACTGTAATTCCGGGCAAATTTATTAAATTCCGCCCAAAATCAAGAATTTTTTTTTAGCCCAAATTATAAATTTATTAATAAAATTTAATAATTAATAATTGTCACAGTTGATGCTGAAAACGGCTGATGCTAAAATTTGGGGTTTCTATTTAAATCTATAATACCTACTAAAATCCACATATACTTTTTTATTAATAAAACTACCCTACTAACCCTAACCTAACTATAAAAAAAAATATAAAAAAAAGGCCCAAAAATTTTTTATAATTTTATAATAAAATATAAAAAAATTTCAGCATCAGCTGCGACAATAATTTTTGATCTACTAAACCAATTTGGACAATTTAATTACCAAATTAATCATCTTAATAAGAAGATTCTAACAAGCCTAAAATAATAAAAATCCAATTGCTGGATTATAAAATTGATCTATATTTGTTTATTATTATTCTTTAAACTATCTAGTAGGCAAATTTGCTTACTAAAATAATTTTTAAAAAGTTTTTTCAAAATTTATTAAATCTTACTTTCTTATTAAGTAAAAATTAAAGATATTTGTTTTATTAATAATGTATTTAAAATTTATTGTTTTATTTTTAATTTTGCTATTAAAATTTTAAAAAGTTTTTTAAATTTTTATATGTTTTTAAAGAAAAAATTTTAGTTGCTACAAATAAAGTTTAAATTTTGTTTAATAATTTATAAAAAATAATAGGTAAAATCTAAATAGTGCCCCCATGCATATTGTGCCTCTCCTAAGTTTTAATAGCAAACTAATACAAAGATTAACATTAGGGTTAGGGTTGGCTGAGTGTTTTTTTAGGTAAAAATCATTTTTTCTTAGTTATACAACAGGGTTACCTAGTAAAATTTTGAGATATTAGCATTTTTATAGTAAGGGACACAATGTGCATGGGGTACCATCTAGTCTAGTTCAAAATAATATAATAAAAATTATTTAATTTTAAATTTTCTACAACTTTTTATTAAGATAATATAGTAAGTATTAAATCTTAAATTTTTATTAAATAAAATTAAAAAAAGAAAATAACTACATTTAGCTACCAGTAAAATTACCACCCTATTTATTTATTTATTTATTTTTTTCCGGTATTAAGGTGACCTCTTTGGCCGGGGAATGTTTTATTAGATAATTATGTTTTTCAATTACAGTAAGGGTACATATAGCCACACGTGCACCTTTTGAGTGCCTAATTTAAGTAGTCCGCTCGAAGGTTCTACACTATCTGCCGTACCTGTACCCCAACTAGGGGGTACCCATTTAAACCCTCTGACCATAACCTACTTCCAAACCAATGGATACTACCTAACCTGAGGCGTAGCTTACTATACACAGGTAGTTCACTATTGCCTAATCTGATTTTGCACCCACTTTAGAACTTACTAACCCCAATGAGGCTAATCTATCTATGAGGTAAACCTAACAGAGTGGTCCACGTCTCACACGTATATTCATCTGCATGTTTGGTAATTTTTTCCCAATTAGTACATATTGTCTGCCGCCATTGTGTTCATATCTTATGCCACCTTTTGGGGTACTGCCGTAACACAATCCATATCTCAAGCACAACCTTCCTAATTAGTCTTCCATTACGTACTCCTGCCCTTGTATTGGTTCACAACAACCCTAGTACCCACATTCAAGCCGTCTCTTTACCCGGATTCTTTATTGATCTATCCCTAACTTCCAGCTGGCAACCCGGAAGAGTTGGTCTGCCCAGGCTTTAGGTGCCTGAAGGACGCCCTTCCCTTGGTCCATACTTTCGGAGCATATGGCCTTTTCCTCTAGTGCGTCTAAACCGGCAGTTCGACTGGTGTGTCTCCCCACTAAAGGACCTGGTCGCTCGGTTCTCCAATCTCGGGCCCCGGTTCAAATTCAGCCTTCATGTAGTACCGTCAAAGATCACTACTACCTCCAAACTCAGGACTTCCCAAACGGGCTTCGATCTCCGGTCCTGTGATCTGTGCTATACACAGCCCACAGATTACAGCCTTCCAGAATCACCTCAATAGTGCCACTAGACACCATCTCGACAGATTCTCCATGGGCCAACCTTAGTGAAGATCGTCGCAGACTTTTCCCATATTACAAAAGTGCTGTTCCTGGGATTTGAACATGGGATCTTCCCATAACGTTTGGTGAGGGTGACAACTAGACTACTTTACTAAGTCGCCACACCTCCTTATTTATTTTTAGGATTAGGGTTAGAGTATTAAAAATTATTATTTTTTTATATATAGTTATTTTTTTTTATATAATATAATATAGAGCTAATATAAGATCCTAATCTTAGTTTTTATAAAGTTTTCATGGGTCCTAAATATTTTTACTTAGAGCACTTAATACTGTTTACTTAGTATATTTTTGAGATATAGCATTACTAAATACACTACTAGTAAAAAACCTTTTCCCGTAGATCATCAAAACAATAGAAAATAGTAAAAATAAACAAACTACATTGTCTAAAATTTGTAAATAAAACTAAATAACAGCCTTTAAGGCATACCAACATAATCAAAGAACCTAACTAATACTTTAACAAAGCTGAAAAGAAATCGAGACATATTACTTTCTACCCCGAAGCCTTTGAAAACTTTTTTGTTCCATTAACACTACCTTCCCATACTAGGATGGATCCCTCTGGGGCCTCTAATAGCACCAATAGCAGAACACAGGCAAAAACACCTGATAACTCATCTTCTCTAAAGAAGACGAAAACAACTAACAAAAGTAGCCAAACTAAAGTAACCACTTCACTGGCGATTCTTTACAAATTCCTCCTCGTACTGCACCCAAAAAATCAAATAAAAAATCACTTCAAAGTGGATATTCTAGCAAACCCTGTCAAAAAACCAAATGACATCATCCGATCCAAACAAACAAACAAGCATGGGAAAAAACAAACAAATAACATCATCCAATCTAAATAAACAAACAAGCATGGGAAAAAAGGAACAAACTTCCACGGCCCAGGCCAATACAATGATCATCAATTCGCATTCTGTCGGCTCCTTTCCCGATTTTACTCAAAACAACCCCTGGAACCCGAAGCAACAACCACTAGCACCAATAAAAACAAACCAACTTACTTCACCAAGTCACAGCCTTGAGAATAACATGAACACACAATCCAATACAACAGTTGAATCCCAAGAACCCGAAAAGAAGTTTTATAGCAAAGCATTTACCTCAAACATGAAAACAAACAACTCCAAATCTGACAAGTCACTTACCTGGGCTAATTCGGTAGCTAAGACCCTAGCTAAAAGCCGCAAAGTAGAATTTGACACCAACTTTTGGGATATCGATACCATCATCCAAGCCTTTACTTCTCCTGAACTCTTGCAATTATTTTTTATACACAAGATTCAAGCTCAACCAACTGAGCACAATATTCCCCATGCAATCTGTGATAAATTCGACTACCTCGACTCTGCTTTTTTCCATTCTTTCACCAGAAACAAGGAAACTCAACTCAAACACCAAAAGGAGTTTGACTTACTTTTTCAAATGGCAATAGAAAAGTACAAAAGAGTATATGATGTCCGTTTCATAAACAAGTTTAACAGAGACCAAGTATTTAAGAAACTTAAGACCAAACTCGCAATAGACTACATTTGCAATTTAGACTTCATATTGGTTAGCCTCATAACTGCACTCGCATAATCTCTTACTGTCTCAACTTTGCCCAAATTACCTGCTCTATCAAGTTTGAAAATATGAGAAGCCTCCTCAACAAAACACACACCTCTTTTCTTATTCTGTTACCTGAGCAGCCTCTGTTGATAGACTTGTCTATCCAGAAAATCCTTCCCTTTCCACTACCAATTCAAGACCATAACCTCACAAGGGGCACTGTATTAGCACTATACAAAGTGTTTACCTTCGAAAAACTCCCTGATAGCTACTTCGACACAGTTCTCGAACTACTTCTTAGTGACCCTTCCAAACTAAATAAGGAAATTCAGGATCTTTTCCCAATCACTAAAAGATCTGCACTACCATACCTCTTCGAATATTGAAAAAAATTAAAAGTTACAATTCATTAGAAAAGAAAATTCCAGCTAGCTACTTTAACTTACCTAAAGCCAAACCACAACTTCCCACTACATCACAAAACCTCAATTCAGCAGTTAGACACCTATTTCCATGCAATTCCCGAGATGCATTGACTTTAAAAAATATATTAATATCCTCAGAGAATATTATAGCTTTAGATGTGTTCTGAATGACTTCTTCATACAAAAGAAACTACTACCAGCTGATCCTTACTCAATTCACACTATTGGATCCCAATAACTGATACACATCTAGCCAAGGAATTCATTGCAGAAATCCAGGACTCATACAAGTTCAATATCCCACTTCTACTTAAATATATGACTGCCAACTCTACAAACAAACCTCCTCTTCCAACTAAACCCAATCTTATTACTGAAGCTAGCTTAACTTTACCTATAAATAGTTCAAAAGTATTAGTTGATACTGCTTGCCTTCTTCAAGAACATTATTTTTTCACCAATTACCTATTGAGTGAATTGGCATCCAAATAAACCCCGACCCTTTAACCAAACCACCATTACCAAGTCAACTCTCTGAAATCATAGCCACTTAGAATAGCTAGAATTATATCACACTATTGAGGTTCCTATCACAAAACACAACCAGATCGAGATGACAATTGCAGATCTAAAAGAACACTTCAACTTCCAAGGCACTCCTCCTCACCTACTTAACTTAACCAACTTACCTGACCCCAAATAGGATATCCTTAACAATTACTTCCTATTACCATAAGCGACTTAGCGCTTAACCAACAATCACTTACCCCTACTATGAGTGATTTAATACAAAGCGGCTCTCCACAATCCCCCTTCTCCCAAACAAACAACATGCAAAACTTTAATTTAAACATTTCTGATTATATTAACATTATCACCCATAATATCCAGGGCCTAAACAACAACCTTAAATTTCAGCTCTTCCTTGAACACTATGCCCAACAGAACTATCATATAGTTTCAATTACCGAAACCAAATTAAAAAATCAAAACCCGATCTCAATAACCAACCCTCTATACAAAATTTATACATCCAATCACCAACCCACCCAGGGTGCCTCCCAAGCAGCAAGTTTGGGCACAGCATTGGCATTACACCCTCAGCTACAGCCATATATCCACAACATACAGACCTACCTTGGCACAGCACTTTGCATAGACTTCTTCTTACCTGCAAACACACAATTAAGAGTGATTTCTATATACTTATCCTCAAACCAATCAACACTCTGTAGAACCACTACCAATACTGTTAATAATTGGCTTTTAGAAGCAAGATGAAAAAAATAGCATGCAATTGTCCTTGGAGACTTTAACGATAATTTGAAAAGGAGGAGAACCCAACACTCAATCTTTAACGTCCTTGAAGCAAACTCTCTCGCAAGCCTCTTTGACTTCCACTCCATCACCACACCCACCTGGAGCAGACAAAATTTACAAAGTCAGATAGATAACATCTGGACAAATTCAGAGCAACTACTCTAATTTGAAACCCGGCATTATTGACGCTACTGGCATAACCAACAGTAACTACGCAATTATCATGACAACATGGTGGTCCAGACTAGACATCTCCAAATGCCGAACAAAAAAGAAAAAAAGAAAGTTCTTCCTCTATAAGCAAATGATGCAGGAGACTTAGAAAACCTTCACTAAACTCACCGAAGTAAAAGCTGAAAAAATCCTTTTCTCAGTCTTCATCGAAGATCTAACTACACTTAATAAACAATGGAACTCTCTCACTCAAATCATTTTGCAGTCCATAACAGAAATGATACCCATCTCATATAAGGCTCCCCGTGTCTTTCATGCTTACTCACTACAATTTACTAAACTACACTCAGCACTGAAACTAGTCAACAGCTCTATTCACATCTGTAAAAATTCACACCCCCCTACATCCTTAGCTTTCCTATACCAAACAGTTAATATATAGTTGGCCAAAGCCTCTCCTTTTCCCTCAACCCATATCTCCACTACTCCCCCAACAAGACTTTACCTCAGCTCTCCGCCACCTCAAAGACTCTGCTTATACTATTTCTATTGCCCAAAAAATTGAAGCCTCAATGGCCCAAAGAGACTTTATTCAATTCTACGTTAACAGAAGATATGATAACTTCCAAAGCAACACTACCAAAATGATAAACAGCATTCTTCAATGGTATAACGACAAAATAGATTTCGACAAAATCATCACACCTAACCAAGTTATTACCGAACCCTCTCAAATAAAACAAGCAACGCACAACCACTTCTACAACTAGACCAAAGCCAATCCCTCTAACACAGCCTTCACAAATAACTGGGCTCAAGATCATCAACCCCTTCCTTCAATAGCTTCAAAAAGCTACGACTCGCTTTTGCAACCCGTCTCACTACAAGAGATAGAGGATGCTATAGCTAACACATCTCAAAAAAAAGCTCCAGGCCCCTCCGACATTCCAAACGAAATACTTTAACATCTTCATATACACAGCAAAACTGTGCTTCTATCCATTTTCAATGCTTGTCTACACCTTCAAGATATCCCCACATTTTGAAAACAGGCTAATATGTAGCTCATTTTTAAAAAAACAACTTATAATCACGACCTTAATACTATCTGTCTAATCACCCTGATAGAATATACTCGCAAAATACTTACCAAAATTCTTACACAGTGTCTCAGTTCTATACTAACAAAAAACACTATCCTTTCTTCTCATAACAATGTTGCTCTGCCACACACATCTACCCTTAACTCTATCCTTACTATTTTACATATAATTGAAGACAGTCATATAAATAACAAACCCTACTGAATTTTAGCCCAAGACATGTCTAAGACGTACGATACCATTCATATACCTCTTCTGGCACTTGCTCTCAAATGAATAAAGATCCCCTAGGCTTCAATTAATCTCATCATATCCATTTTCTTCCAACATCATAACCGAGTCATTACTGACCATGGACTTACCTTATCATACCTCGTCGAAGATAGGATTGATCAAGGGGAAACTATTTTACGCATCTTATAGCATATCTACTATGACTCTCGCATTGCGAAAGTCAGTAGACTCATACCAGGCTATACTCTTTAGGCAAACTCCTCCAAAGGCATCACAACATTTAGTTTCTCTGTAACAGCTTATATAGATGATACTGTCTGGATTGCCTCCAGCAAACCTTAGCTTTAGCAAATTCTCGACATTACCTGTTCCTTTTTTTCATATACTAATATTAAGGTTAATCACTCCAAATTAGTACTTATCACTAACGACAAAAATCCAGACCCTCATATAAATTTTCTTGGAAACACTATCAACAACATTCAACCTAAAGCCTTTTTTAGACACCTGGGAACTTGGTTTTCATGTGACTCATCGCTCCGACCCATACAAGCACATATATTAAAAGAAATACGTCACAGCATCAATAAATTCAGACACTCACAAATTACACCCAAACAGGCAGTCTATATAATCAACAATGTCATTCTTACATGAGTAGCTTACCGACTCCAAAATTTCTACCTCAGCCCTACATAGCTAAAAAACATTACTAACTCATATATCAGCTTGGTAAAGCAAAAAGCACTTCTCACCCGATCTATACCCAATTCTACCATTCATCACCTGGACATCTATGCTCTGAAAACTCTAACACATATCCAACAACAACAGTATATCCAAACACTTGACCGAACCCTTAACTCTCCTGACTTTGATATATCCTTACTAAAGGTCAGATTACAACAGCTGCAAAATGCTGCATATACAAATCTCTCAATCCTGGATGATCCCCACTTTCCCCCGCAAAGAACACAAAACCCATATAGCTTAAGCAATCTTGTCCCTCCATGGCCTCAATATTAGCCTCACCCATGGTGCAAACAACTGGCTCATTCCCCAAAACAATCCCGGAACCTCCATTAATAGGCTAATTGGCCAACTCAAATGCCCACAATCGATTAAGACCTCCCTCAACAGGCACAACATCGGTTATATCAAACAATTCCTAAATATCCATAACAACCACATCCTAGAGTAGAAGCAGATTCACCATAACATTTTCAAAATCTCACGTGGCAGAACACCCTGATGGTTTATCAAATTCAAAGTCTGATAGTAGACAATGCTAATCTCTCAACCACCCTAGTGTACCCAAACCCATTCATCAACTAGCGAATTCTTTTTGGCAAAAAAACCTGGACTATCACAAATACAAAAACCTTTGGCAAAATATCAAGTTATTAGCAACACCTGGCCATTATACAATACTACATGCTTAATCATCATACTCTCATGCTATCCTGATGCCAAAACTGTATACAGAATGACAAATCACTAAACAAAGCCAAATATACCTTTACATGTCTGATACAACATCTGTACCAAACTTAAGTCAACTATAAGAGAATTATCTACCAAGTCTTTTCACCAAAACTCGCTCCTCAACCAACGAACCCATTCACATCCATACTATTTTACCCACTATCAACTACAGAACCTCATACTGTTTTTCTCAAATTTTCACCAACAACCAACCACAAGTTTGGACACTTTTTACTGAAACAAATTTCAACTCATTGATTACTATGCACTTATCTTTTAAAAAATTTCAAGCCAGTCTCCCCCACTGTTTGTGTGTGTTTTACTAAGCCAAATATGATTTGGCTAATTACTAATAAACACTAGCACTCCTCTATCTTAGTGGCACTCTCAACAATTGTACTACTTCTCGCAGTCAGCCCCCCTCATGCCCGAATTACAATTAATACCAAACTACCATGGCTTTTCCTCCTTCTCTCTGTAAACAACTACAACTACTTCGATGAACACAAAGCTGACTTCAATTGGGTCAAACAAATAATTTTCGCTATTAAGACTGCAAAGGATTTAACAATCCTACCCTCATTTACAAATCAAGAACCCCTAGCAAATAATCCAACCCACCTGAAGATGCAAATCGATCTAGATCCAAGCACGGTTCTAAACTTGGCTTTCACATCAAAATTTCACCAGGTTTCTTGTATCTACTCAATTCATAACTTAACCAAAATACTCCACAAAGCTCAAAACCGATTCAACTGGCTTCATCAAAACAAAAATATCACTCTAAATAACCTTTATCCAGAAATCAATTGGCAACTAACCTTCGAATCTATTAATTACAAAAACGAACCTCTACAATGATACACAGATCCAAAAAAGCTAAACTAAAAGCATTCAAAGTGAAATTACTAACTAATGAACTACCTACTCATCTTACTTTGTTCAACAGAAATCTAGCTAAGCACCCCAATCCCTATTGCGCAAAATGTCCAGACCAGATCGAAAACATTCCCACTTACTATCTTGCCAACACCACTCACTATCTCTATGACAACTTACTATCAACTTGATCAAAGAAATTAGCAAGAAACATACACAAACAACTCCGAACCTCGAGCAATTCACACAATTCTTCATTACACTCCATACTCAACATCAAGTTCTTTTCAGAGTAATCTCCAATGCAAATCTTGGTCCTTTCGCTACAAAGAAAATTAATTCAAAAATAGCACCTGAACTATACTATCAAATTATAAAGACAATATATACTGATATTTAGAAAACAAATAGGGTTAATCCTCAATCACCTTGACTCCTAATTGTCCGGTTCTGGCATTTTCCAAATGCTACAAAGAACACACCTCCTGTACCACAATACTACTTGACTTGGTTAAATAATTTCATAGTTTCTAACCAAACCAACCCTAATTTCATAGCCTAGAGGTCTTGACCCATCTAGCCAAGAATGGGTTGTGAGTAAATTCTTTTAGATGGCTCTAACCTTTCATTCCCCTAAATTTCAATATGTCTTCTTACTTTGTAACATAATCATATTTTAATAAAATGAATTGAGGAAAGACCTCTTGAAAAAAAAATAAAAAATAAAAAAAATAAATAAATACACTACTGGTATTTTTACCACTAGTTAAAATTAGCAATTCTCTTAAAAAAAAAGAAAATTTTTTTTAAAAAATTATAGTTTTTTTTTTTATAAAAGTAGAGCATATATAGATTAATTTTTATATAATCAATATACAGTTAAACCCCTAAATGCACCCTCTCTAAATGTAGCACCTCTCTAAATGCATATTTTCTTCTAGACCCAAATAATATTACATCTATAGATTTTTACCTTCTTAAATGCAATACCTCTCTAAATGCATGTGCTAGAGCCGGTCTCAACAATGTGCATTTAGAAAGGTCTGACTGTAATATAAACAAAAAAGTGCTTTTAATAAAACTTTTTAATATTTTAACTAACTTTTATCAAATTTATACAATATATACATCAGCAAAAAAAATAGACCGATATATATCGATTACTAGCCGGGTAATTATATATCGATACCAATCACCCCTGCC